>JASDQU010371845.1:88407-107223 GCA_032191745.1 Picea mariana | reverse complement strand
TGATTTTGTATATAGATATTTAAAATTTAAAGGACATGGGGCTGGGCTTTGATCCACTTATGTGTGCACGGGTCACGATACCATTTAATATAGTATCTTTGGGTGCAACCACACGTTCAATCACTACCTCAAGGTGCCCCCATGGCTCTAGGTAAATCCCTCATGGGAATTGAACCTTGTCCAACTATGAAAAACTCCTCGCTTTCCACCATTGAATCCAACACCTTTGAGCAGGTAACGACAAATTTTAATAATAATAATTGTTCAATATATTTGAAAAAAAATGTAATATATAATGGGAGATATCTTCAATTAACACAACAATAAAGAAAATTACAATATTTTTACATAATTTATGTAAAAATAAAACTTCAAATTCTTTAGATTTTAAATTAAGAAAAAATATTTTAAGAAATTAAAAATAATGTTTTATAACTAATTTATATAAAAATTTAAACTTTAAAATAAGTGAAAGGTGAAATAAATCTTAATTCAATAAACACAACAATAAAATCATTTACAATATTTTTACATAATTTATATAAAAATAAAAATTCCAATTTTTAGATTTTAAATTAAGAAAAACAATTTGAAGAAATTAAAACAATTGTTTTTAGCTAATTTAGATAAAAATTTAAACTTTAAAATAAGTAAAAGGTCAAATGAATCTTAATTCAGTAAACACAACCATAAAGGCATTTACAATATTTTTACATAATTTATATTAAAAAATGATTTTAAATTAAGAAAATTTATTTAAAGAAATTTGAAAAAAATATTTATATAAAAATTTGAACTTTAAAATAAGTCAAAGGTCAAATAAATTTTAATTCAATAAACTAATTTAAAAGATTTTTGATATTAAAAACATCATTTTTATATAAAATTCACATCTATCTTTAATTCAATTCAATTTAGAGTTTAGGGTGAGGCTAGCAGCTTAGGTCTATCTTCAATTCAACTCAATTTAGGGTCAGATTAATAACTTGCATGGATACCACTGTTTACTCTTTCTTGTTCTAAATTAATGGAGAGAGCACAATTTGCCTTATCTCAAAGATATATCCACATAATACTATAGGCTTGAGCACTGAGTATTATTATAACAACAAAAGCAGACTACTTTACAACCTACCAAGTTAGGTAGCTGCATATGAACATACATAATACTTTCATCTGATTGATTGATGCTTGAAGATATTATTTTCTTAATTTAGTTAAGAATTATGAAAGTTAAGGGGAAATCGACAAAACTTATAATAATGAGCACGTAAAATATCTACATTTAACTAATATGATATACAAATTCCACAAGATCTCATGTTTAGGTATGAGGATATATGAATTCCACACCTTTGGGATTCTCTTCCCTTATAAAGTTTATTTAATTTAATTCTTTTATTTTTTATTTAATTTAATTACCTTACGCAGGTACGTGCAACATTGTTGCTATTTACCTTGTCTTAAAATTATTTTCCACATATTCTTCCAATTGGTTTTTCATCAAATTCTTCACACAAATTTAGTTTATAAATTAAATTATTAAAAATAAATTCATCAATATTAGTTTGGATGTAGTGCGAATTTTCTCCAAACTCTTCTTTTGCATACATTTATTTGACTTTAGGTTCTTTTTGGGAGTATTATTTTGCAAAATGGCCTAGTTTTCCACAAATAGCATCCCCTTTTCAAGTTTACTACTATTTTTGTTTATAGAACTTTTTCCTTTTTTGGAAAGATCTTTTCTTCTATTATTTTTCAATCCCTTTTTTATTTATTTAATGATTTTTTGAGCTAACATTTTTTTTAAATAAGGAATTTGATTCCTTTTTTAATTTGTCATAATTTTTTATATGTGAAAAATATTGACAAATCCTTGTTCTAGATTGGATCCTTATATTATTTTTCATCTATCTCGATGCTTTTAGAGTGAAAAAAATTGGAGGAATCAACTTTCAAGGTCATTTTAGTGGCAAGTCCTAGTTTGGAAAATTCAGGGCTGGAACCTTCCAGAAACACTTTGAGGAATTAAATAGCGTTTTGGGGGGTTATGGTGTCTAAAACGTGTGCAAAACCCCTTGAAATTGTTCTACACTCCGATACCTTTCCAATAGTTCAGATCATGCGTTAATCAGAGTTTGTATGAAAACATTATGCCTCACGCAAGTTGACTTGTCATGTTGACCACCATGGGACAAGAGGATGCCACATTATCCCTCATTACTCATGCATATGGGGCTAGCCACGTATGTAATTTCAAGAATATTCTAGAAGTTCTAAAACCCTATCAAAATTGAGGGTTGAGGAAGTCAAAAACCTACCCCTAGATGGCTATTGGGCTATGTTAAATACCAGGCAACTAGGAGGAGAAGGGGTTCCATTCTTTTGCATTGTATCTTGTTCCATAGATGAGAAGAGTATTGGAGAGTGGTATTTTGTGAGCATAACAGAGGAGGAGAGATTTTGTAGTAGCCATACAAGCCACATGTCAAAGAAAACTCCACAAAGAGTGTCTCTTTCTTTGTACTTGCATCATTTCTATACCAAAGAAAAGAGAGTAGAGTAGCCTCACCTTATCACTGGGTTTTCTCCAATATTGAGTTTCCCAAGTCATATCTTGTGTTTATTTGTGGATGGTGTGATTGTATTTGACTGTTCTCTATTTTCCGCATTTTATCTATTTCATGCATAAGTAGAAAATCAGTAGCTAAATATTCTGGAGTTCAAAAGGAAAAATAACCTTAATAGTAAAAATTTCAATATTTTATTAGATCTGTTGTGATGAAATGTTACGATGGAATATCCACTACATTTTACAGATCAATCCTTAAGATCAATCGCATTTTTGATAACCTATTTTATAGGCTTTCTATCCACAAAGAAGTATTATATTCAAATTCTAATCAATTATCCTATGTCAGCAAGGATTTGTTATGCTACATCACAATTTTTATTTTCCATCATAATGTATAATTTTTCAAGGATTGGATCTGGCATTTTGGTAATTAAATTTTTATTGATAGCTTCTTTTTCAACATGGCCACTTTAGTATGCTAGCTTCTTATCATAGTCAATCATGAATTCATTGAATCCTTTAAGGATTGGTAGCTCCATTCCCATTAACATTCAAAGATCGGTAGCATGTGTCATTTATTTATATAACCCAAACATTGTTATGACCGTTTCTTTTAAAGAATTAATATACGTTGTAATGCACTTATAAGACATTAAATCAATACAAAGAACACAACTTACTAGGATGTGGAGTGTGTGCGTGCGTGTGAGTAATTTTTATGTATATAAGTAAATACTCAACCTCACAACATACACATATGTATAGGAATCATTGAAACAATGCAATCACAGATCCTTACATTCAATTTCACAATCTTAAAAAAGGTCTCAATGCCCAATACAATCAGCCAAAGTGCGATTGAATCTACTCAATTACATAATCAAATCATACAATTTAAAGCATGCAATGACTCAACCTCTATTAGTCATTTAGCGGCCCCTTTGTTGCTCTCTATCACAATATTACAAATTTTCTCAACAACAAAAGTTTAAAACAATCTTAGAAAAACCCATCCAATAATATAACCTAGTAAATAATTCCAATGCATTCAAAGACTGTCTTTCCATGCAAGTTTTCCAAGTAAAAAACATGTCATGAGATAGCATACAAACAATACAAAGCATGATATCTATAATTTAAGCACTACACTATTATAAACCTTTATCATTTATTTAAAATTTACAATTCATCTACAAAATGCAATCCATTGTATCGATGCCATTAACTTATCTTCTTTTCAAATATAAACATACCTTAATTTCTTCAAAACTAAGGTAAACTATCATAGAAAATTCCTTTCAAATATAAACATACCTTAATTTCTTCAAAACATAGGTAAACTATCATAGAAAATTCCTTTCAAATATAAACATACAGGTAATTTCTTCAGAACTAAGGTAAACTATCATAGAAAATTCTTCTAGGAAATACAATCATGCCCTAGGAGGCTTCAATATGTTTTTACAAATTTCAGGAAGGTCTGAGGCCACATACGTCACTACTGAAAGATGAATTACAATAATAAAACCCTTCTCTCATAAATCCAGATTTCGTGAATTTTGATGAAACAAGGTAGTTTGGATTGAGTTTTTATGCTAAAATAAGCCACTACAGAATGTGGGTCCCTTTCAACAAAAGTGTGTCCACTCACAATTCCTCTTAAGGAAAGGGGTGAGCGCTTTCCATTGTGCCTACAGTAAGACATGAACACCCTTGTATGTGTACATATGCATTTTTCAAAAAAATGCAACAATTACTCAAATAGATTAAGGCTTTTTTGGCAAAGGTTTAGATTTCCTAGGGGACCACACTGATGACTTTAAATATAGGTTTTAACTTTTATAATAAGATGATAATTTATGCAGACTCAAACTCTTAAGAGACATTTAACTAAATTTGTAGACTATTATACATTTTTCCATATGGTTATAGATGTCTTCCTTGTCAAGTATTTAGCTCAAAGATTTCATCAAAAGAGGATTCTTCAAAAACTTTTACTCCAAGATCTAAATTTCCTAATTGCAAGAATCTTATAGATTGACCACCCTGCCATATCCTTAGAGTATCTTCTTCCCCTGAAACCCCAACAATGGGTTGTATGAAAAGAATACAAAACCATCATGTAGAATGTGTGGATCCTCCAAAGCATTTGAGGTAGCCCACCTCCATAGTACTAGAACATCCTTGAGATAAAAGTCACAACCAAATCACCATGAAAAAATTAAGCATTAGGACAACCATCCAACATTAAGGTGAAAAATATTAGATCTCAAGACCAATCCTCTCTTCTTATACATAATTTGAAACTCACGCCAATTGTCATTCTCATACAAAAATGATAACTATTTAATTACTAAATGCATAATATCCACTCACACATGTCACCTCCATGCACAATTAGTAATTTCAAAACTACATAAATAGATATTAATCACTATTTACCAACTATCTTTCATATCTATTCTCCTAGATGTTCCCTTATCTTATTATTTTCCCTAATTGAATGGGTGCACAAGAAATGTTTTTTCTATTTAAATAAAACTTCTCATTAAAATTCACTCTCTTTATTTTAGTTTCAACTTCTAGGTTCTTTACCAAATATCAAGGTGAGTCTAATCTCACTTTTCCCTTTTTAGAAAATATATGTATGTCTACATCAGCAATCAAGCCATAGATGTACTTTTCATTTCTTTATGCCAAAATAATTATGCAATTCAAAGGCTACTTTTCTCCCAAAGTAAACACATATACAAACCAAATTCAATACTATGGGTGAGACCAAGTTAACTCGGAGCATTCAAGTATTAGGTGCCAAGAGATAGACATGATCACTACAACTCTTTAAGTGTGATGTACCAAGAGCTAGACATAACCTCTACAAGACTACAACTCTGCAAGTGCATGATACCAAGGGTTTGAGTCAACTTAGAGCCTTCAAGTATCCATTTTTATTCTTTATGTAGATAACTATTGCTCCCAACGTTGATGTGCTAGGATGAATAAATCCCAAGTCTAACAATTCTTGGACCTACATATGCAACTCTTGCAGTTATGGAGTTTTCATGCAATAAGGAGCCTTCAAAATAGGCTCAGTTTCCAGTTTGAGTTCAATCATGAATATCATCTCTCGCTTACGTTGTAGTTAGAGTTACTCTTATGGAAGTACGTCAAGAAATTCCAATGATGCATGATCTTGAACCACATTCACTATATCATCTTCGTGTTCACAGCTATAACAACATGCAACTTACAACCATTCATAATACTTTTTTTTAGTTACAATGCTAGAATAAAAATCAAAGACACTCCTCTCTTAATCCCCACTAAGATTCTTTTATGTCCCAAGTCATTTATAAAATAAAGAATCTTATCCTTATAGTCTAACATTTCATCATGGGATTCTAACCAATCTATACCTATGATGATATAGTAGGCCCCCAAGGTGGTAGTGCACAATAATATTGGGTAACACATACCCCAAGATCAACCTCACAATTCTTAACTGACTTCCCTACCCCTTGTTTAATACCAAAATCCAATTCAATCAAGTTGAAATATTCTTGACTACTTGCAATAATCCCACATCTATATAATGCATTATGTAAAATTAAACATCATGTCTTGTTGGCAGCCAATTTGTTAAGCCCTAATATAGCCCTAATATTGGCTCATTACCACTTAATTGGGGCATATTAGATTAGTAATGTTATTTTATTTATGTCGGCTTTAGGCCATTAGTTGTGATTTAGATTAGTAATGTTATTTTATTTATGTCGGCTTTAGGCCATTAAAACCTCCTAGTCTCCTATATATACCAAGGAGACATTTTCATTTTGAATCATCTTGTACTTGAACATTTAAGTGGGGTAAAAGGAGGTTGCCCCCTCGAAGAGGCTTATTATCTGATATTATCTGTTTTTCAAGGCGTTGAGTACTTTTCTTGAGGTTTTTCTATGCTATATTGATGTTTGGTTCTTAACACAATTCACATTTTCTACTGTCTTATAAGCTGCCTACACCAGTGTTTGCAAACCTTAATTTTTCTTCGCAATTCTCAAATAAACGACACTTTTATTTTTGCGCCATTTGCACACTTACCTTCATTTTTGTTTTCACGACTGAAAGCGTGAAAACTTGGTCTTTTGAAGTCGCATTAAAATCTTCACTCAATTGTCGTTATCATTCTTGTCGATATGCCCATTGCGTTTACATTTTACTTATCACTATGCAGTTGGCAAAACCCTTTTGATCTGTACTCATTTGACATTCTTTGATTGATTATGTAATTTCGTTTCATGAGTGTTTGAGTTTGTGATGCATTGGCGATTGGATTTACATATTATTTGATCAATTCACTTGGCACATTGGTATACATAAAAAAGCATTGGTGTTATGGTTTAAACCCTTGGTGTGAATCGTTTCATACAACACTTGGTATTGGTTTCGATTTGTATGTTTGGTTTTAAAACTATGACATAACTATTGCTTGCACAAATGGTTTATCCACTTACCAAAGGTTTCAATTGATAGATTGAAGTGGCATAGTTGTAACACATATGCATTGTGATTTGAATAGTTGAAAGCGTCGGCGGTTGTACCATTGGTAATGACTATTCTGCATGGACAGAAATAGCTCCACCACCTTCGCACGATGTCATTAATGCCTTCCCTTATCCCTATTTTACCTCTACTAGCATCAGGTAAGCCTTCGGGCATTCTGCTCCTGTGTATGCTACATTCAAACCCTAGCTCAATCACATCACTCACTGTGTGCTCTTCTCCATGGCACCGGTGGTGCGAATTAAGCCAAACGGTAGTCAAGCCCTGCTACTATTCGATAACGCCCGAAAAGATTTACAAGATAATGGTTGGCTCGCGTTTGTACAGAGGTTCGAGGGTTTTAATATGTTTTTTGCACAACAGTTCGCCCTGATTTTTGATGGGTGCAGGGACAAAATAGGTGACATTCAGCTTGAAATCAGTGAAGAGTTCATCAGCTCTACCATAGGATTAGCAGCCACGGGCCAGCGATGGTTTAAAAACTATAAAGTTGAGGAGGTGCCATGGCCATTACTGTGCGTCTCACGAAAAGTCACATCTTGTGACAGAGGTATGCCTATTTCCATTCTTAAACCAAGGTGGCATGATCTTTTGACAGTGGTTAAAAAATTCGTGACCTGTGAGGGTCGATATGGACTGGTTTTTCTTTATCACCTTCGACTGTTAATGAATTTTATGGGTTATCCATTGAATATGTCATTTTATTTCCAGCATAGTCTTTATAAAATGGCCAAGAGGTTTAAACGAGAGTAGGCCGACAATATCTTGTTCCACCATGGCCTGATCAGACTCATCGTCGTTCATCATTTAAACCTCCATGGCAATAGTTGGCAAGCTTTTCTCTCTCGGAATGTTTTTGTTGATTCAGAGTCTATCCAGATTGATAAGTTTGTGGTTAGTGAAACTAAGGTCGGGCCACCCGTGCCTTTTCATGCCCTTCTACCCTCTCCTAAACCCTCGGTCAACCCTGAAATTGACCTACCCGACGTTATAACAGACAAGGTCAAGGTTGTGAAAAAGCCTGTGAGCAAAAAGATTAAGGGTAAGCCTACTTTCGATGGAAAAGGTAAAAAGAATGCTCGACTCATATCGAGATTGGCCCGGAATAAACCTAAGCCAAATGCTGAGCAGAAGCCCATAGTCCTCAACGAAGATTCCGACTCTGATATCGAGCGCTTCTTGGCTAGTGAGTACCCTTATTCCCATGGATTGTGCTCCGAGCCACCCTATGACTTTGTTTCTAATTTGCCCCCTTGCCTAAAAAACAATCCTAGCTACCCTGGGATCGAGCTTCCTAGTGAAACCCTTGGTGATTTAACAAAACCCTCGACTATTATTTCGAAGCCCGAGAAGTCGTCATGCGACCAATGTAATGTGTGGTTGGAACGCTACTATACAGATGTTCCCTTATTACAGTCGAAAATCAAATCGTTGGAAAGCCAAATTACAGTGTTGACAAGCCAAAGGGACAAGCTTCAAGCTAATGAAAAGAAGCAGAAAACCACTAGTTCCATCGTATTTAGGAATGTCGAATTGGCTACAGCCTTCGTAAATTCCAAACTGTCATGACCAAGTTGCCTTCTCATCGTCCAGGTATGAATTTCGATATCAATTCCATGCTATGAATTGCTAGGATTAATATAGTGAATTGGGTTTGGTTTTTCAAATAGCTCTGTCTATTGTCCAAAATGAATCTGTCATAGCCATATCAAAAATGTTATGCATGAATCCTATACATTGTTTTCATTTTGCTAAAATTAAATGAAGTTATGATTTGGTTACACGATTTGGTCGTACCCAGTTTAGCAATTGATTGGTTTTCGCTGGGTTTGATTCGTTTGTCTGTTGGTTTGAGTTAACGAAATCAATGGTTATTGCTTGCGATTGGATTTTGTTTGTATCTAACCTGAGCAGGATGTTTTTATGCTAAAAATAGAGCACGACTATGTTTGATTTGGTATGATTTTGTTGTGGTTGGATATCAACGGCTCCGATTTAGTTCTTGTGTTTTGATTGTTGAGACGATTTCATAGGATTGAATTGGATTGATAAATATGATGTAGTCTATTAAATTGGAAAAATGACTCTGTTTTGTCAACATTTTCGTTTGGATTTGAATTATATCTGACATGTGCAAAAGATCTCGTCGCCGAAATCATGGAACTGTTTGATTCATAACCGATATGTTAAACTCAAACTGTTCGATTCGCTCTTGTTTTGATCGGATTGGTGTATGTCTTGAGTTGGAACAATTGTTTTTATGAGTTGGATTCGTATCGAAAATAGACCTGATGCTGCTCTGTTGATTTTAATTTTCAAAACAAGTTTGTTAAACTCAGATCGACATATGTTATCCCTGTTGAATTCGGATGAGAAAGTTCGGCTAATATTTCGTTTTGAAATGAATTCAAGTGATGATTTCATGGACTTTAAATTGATTGTGTTTGCCCCAATTGGCAGTAACAAATGATTGGACGAAATCCCACAGACTGGCTAATTCCATTATGATTTCGTTTGTGATAATTTACATACCAGTTTTGATTTGATTCGCTAATAGCATGGATTGTTTATTACGGTTAATATAGTGCGATCAATTTGAGAAAATGATTCTGTTAATTTGGTTTGGATTTGAAGTGATCTTGTGATTAGTTGAAGCATCTATTCCTGTTGATTTCAATTTCTTATGAAAACGATATCCATTACTGTTCAGTTATCCAATACGATGTTGTATACTCGAATTAGTGATAACGAATTAAACAGAGTATATCTACTTCCGTTATCATTTGATTTAGTTTATTCAATTTGCATACAAGTGTCGATTTGAATAAGGTTTTTAGAAATCAAATATATTTTGATAGTTTGAATGTATTTTCTAAGATTTGAATTGATTTTTAATACAATTCTGTGTTTGATTTAGACCAGCTACAGAATCGTAAGATTATGTAGCTAGTCTTTAGAATTAGATTTTTTATCAATTTTATCATCAAAATATCCTCTTAACTTGTCCATTTTTGTCCTCTGTCAGGTACATTCGAATTGCATTGGGCATGCTATGGCAGTCTGGGAGATATTTGTGTGATATAGTTTGATTTTTAAGTTGTTAGTTTGAGTTGGAGAGAGAAACTTGGGATATTTTCCCAAATTTGTGTAAACAGTTTTGATAACTTCCACAGGGATGTCTTACCCTGTGGGAGGTCTTTAAATACTTATTATTTTTTGTAATAAGGATCATCCTCACTTGTGGGAGAACCAGGCTATGGATTTATAATACAAACTGAGACAAGAGTTGATGTCTTGCTACAGCTTTCACTTTCAATATATCAAACTTTTGTTTCAAGTTTTATGCATGTCAGTTTGCAGTTGATTATAGACTACTTTAACTATCATAATCTATTGCAAGATGATATGATTTGATTAATGTGCTATCCATATCTGATCTCTTTCTTTACTTTTTAAAGTACAACAATTACTTGGTTTTAGTTAATGAATCACAGATTTCTCTTCTTCGTTAATTGAATCATTTCGTATAGATCTTTGCATACAGGTTTATCTAATTGTGAAGATTTATAAATCATAAGATTGTTGTAATTTTTATGTCTTGTTTGTCTTGTAATCATATTTGAAGAGCACTGCAGCTTTTTGTTTACAAGGAGCTCCTGGATAATTCGGTGCAGGTTTTCTCCCTCCAATCAGCTAAGACAATTATTACATACAGGACAAACCTGGAACATTCCTCCAGGTCAGTTTGTTATTTATTTGTTGGTTAATTTGTTAGTATAATTTAAGTAGTTTAGTTAGATATATGTGTAGTTTAGATTTGTAGTTAGAGTTAGTGTATTAGTTGTTTAGTTTAGATAGTTTTTATTTTATTTCTTTTTCATAAAATCATAAAAATCACAAAACAATAGCTCTCACTATCTTAGAACAGAATGCAAATGAGTTTTTCAGGTTTTCATTCAAATCTGTAAATTGTTAATATTGTACATTTTGTGAATAAGATTTATTTCTGTTAGTAGTTAGATATTTAATTTCTTAGAGTTAGTATAGTATTAGTTAGTAGATTGTAATATAGAATAGTTAGATTTGTTTAGTTTGTTTTAATAGTTATTTTTAGTTAGATTAGTTAATTTAGAGTAGTTTTCTTTTTGTTTTCTTAGGACTTAGATCGGCTAACGGAGCTGCTAAACCCGTCAGGGTGGGTTATCCCAAACGACTTGGGTTATTAGACAACCCCGGATCAGATCCACTCTCCCAGTTGACGGACGGTCGATTTCACCCGTCAACATGTCTATAACATCTCCGACCATCAACCCCACTGTCGGGAAACACTACTACGCGGAACATTCACACACACACACACACACACACACACACACACACACACACACACATAACATGCATATTTAATGAAATTTAAACAAACAATACAAAGTAACCGTAGAATTACTGCTAAGATACAAAATTAATGGAAAACAACCCTAATTCATAGTTGCAACATGATACATGATAACATTTCAAAGACACAAACATGCATCACATATAAATTAAGTAAAAATATCAATACTTATCTTTAAACTAGAGTAATTCCACCAACTACATGCAAACCTTCCACGAACCTCCCAGCCTTAGACCACGTTGCTCATCACGCTCAACAGTGGGTCACCCCTGAGTTGGGACTAAGCTCCACTCAAGGCAAGGGAATCCTAGACTAGGCTGAGGCTACATGAAAACTACACAATGCAACCGGAAGGATTCTCTCCAAGAGCCTTCTTACACCCACTACTCACAGACTCTCATTCCCCAAATGCTTGTTCCACACGGGACTATACACCTTCACAAGAATAGTCCATCGGTTGCTTCACCTCCCTCTCTGGGTCTCGGCAACAAGCCGAACTAGGAATTCTCAGAGCTTCGTAGTTGGTGTTGGACTCTCTCTGGGAGAAAACTACTTCCCAGAAGACTCTCTCAACTGGAGAGAGCTTCTCACAGGCCTACTAACCTCTATCTTCTACCATGGGTCTGAAAACCTGCTTCTTCAGCACACCCCTCGACTCAGCTCCAGCCAGGTGAGGACAATAGCTATGTTTCAACACCCATTCACACAAGGATGACAGTAGCAACAATAGATGGGCATGGCACCGTAGGCGACAACAGCCCACGCTAAAACATGACACAACTAAGGCAATTACCTAAGTGTCGGGTTCCTCAGAAAACACAGAACGAATCATGGATTTCGGGTTTCAAGATGTGTGGTTGTGTTGAGGTTCCACGTAGAGGAAAAATGGTTCAGATGGAGGATCAGTCCATGGGTTTTTCCCACTAGTTTCAAGGTGCAGGGCAAGAAAAACACAGAAGTCGATCATAGAGATCCCACGGTTTCAAACGGAGGATCGGGAAACTAGCAGAATGAACAACCTTCCCATAAGGGTTTCCTTCACTGTGCGCGGGTATGTAGACACAGACGTAGAGCCAACATGGTTCAAATGCCCCCGATCCCAATGAACTCAGGCTGAGAATGACAGAATGGAAGAGTGAACCCCCCAACACAGCTGACGCTTCAGCTTTTAATTGCATGCACCCAGGTCGACACTTGTCTTCCTGGAGCTGCATGCATTCCCTTTTGCACATGTTGCCTCTCCCAGGACTTAGGATAAAAACATGTCTTTCACACAACTTTGGAATAATAATAAATTATTATTCTCAATGAATTAAGCCCGTAATCTTAGCCCCTCTTTCCAACCTTTCAGCCCCCTTTCCCTTCCCCACCTTGTGAAAGCTTAGTCCCCCATCACTCTTTCTTCGTGGTTGGTCTACACGCAGGGATGTTTATAATTTATTAATGATCTGCATAATTACATATACAAAATAAAGATCTTGGCCCTTAACACTTAGGCTCTTCAGCCTAATAAATACATAAGCCTGCCAGCTTATCAACACTCGTCTCACCAACCTACAAACCAGGTTTACAATACATAATATAACTGGGCTCATCCTTGGGGATATTACAATCCCCTCTCCTTATTTTTGCACTATCCTTAGTGAAACGTTTAGACAACATCAATAAGATTTCCAAAATATTCAAAAATATGTGGGTATTCTACCCACATAGCATCCTCATGCTCCCATTTCGCATCCTCATGAATGTACCAGGTCCGCTGGACCTTTACAAGCCCTATGGCTTGATTCCATAGCTGTTTTCTCTTTTGGGTCCAATATGCGCACATGAAGCACTTGCAAGATGCTTTCTTGCTCCACCTGAATCACATTCCAATCAATAGCATGATTAACATCAGGTATAAATTTCTTAAGCAATGAAACATAAAACACATTATGTATAGTCATGGATGCAGGTAATGCAAGCATATATGCAATGTATATATATGTATATATGGGAAATTCTAATAACATTATAACCTGTATACAACATACACTAAATAGAGAATTGGTACTTATCTTTTGATTGAGAAGACCTTCCACATCAACATGGTCTAGGCCAAGGTACCAAACCTCAACAACACTCCAACCAACCAAACTTCAGCAGCACTCCAACCAACGTTCTCTCATTCCCCACATGCATGTCCCACCCCAGGAGTGTACACCTTCACTGTCACACAGTCCATCGGCTTCTACATCTCCCTTTCCTTGGGCTTCAACAATAGGCCAGCTCAGGAAGTCTCAAAGCATCGTGGCTCAAGGAGTTCCAACTGCCCTCAGAGGTCTCAAATCAGCATCTTCTTGAGCTACTCTTTGTAGTCAACATTCTAACTTTAATCAACATCATCTCATCTGCATCACCCACATGCAGTTATCATGAGAAAACATAAAACAATTTATTTAGAAACTCAAACTTAGTTCAAAGGGAATTCATCTTTTCCCCAAAACATGAAATTCTGTTTCATAATTCATCTTGGTTGTTGCCATATTGTGAATGCAACCATCCTTGTGGTTTTCCACAGGCACCAAACTACATACCATTTTTCTTGTAATGCTTCATCTTGCATACAACCAACAAATTGTCAGTATTTTTTGTACATCATAATTCAACATGTACAACACCTTATGCAATGATCTTAGAATTGCCTGCACCTAGAAATTCAATCACAATTACCAAACAATTCAACCAAATAGAATGACTCATCATTCTATGCATATGCATGTTCATAATTGATAATAATAAGTTTATTATTTTAATTTTCTGAACATAAAATTTTATGTAGTCTCTATTCCTGTGATTACCTGGCTTGCAACTTTCTTGTTTCAATGTTTAATAGTTCCTGGAATGTTCTCAACTTCATGAGTTAGCAACATTTCAACCATTAGTATAATTATTTCCATGCAAAAAACATATATACATGCACTCACAAAATGCATTTAAGTATGCAATTCCATCATGTATGTGTGCAACTCTGCCCCTTACTAGACATTAGTACAACTCTCAATGCATATTTATTCAGTGCATCTTGCATTGAATTACCTAATCCTCTTTATCTCAGTCATGTATCTCACCATCCACAAGTCGGAATTCTGGCCAATGTGTTGACACATTCTCCACACACTTCCTATTTTCTTCCCAATTAATTGGATGCCTTCCTTTTTGACCCGAACACTACACCAAGAATATAATTATGTGGTGTTCATTAGTGTTAGCAAAAATGTTGCAGCCCAAGTTTTATTTAAAGGTAGGAAGATTTTAGTACCTGTGTGGTTCATAACCTTTCCATATCCAACCAGGTCCTAGTGTCATGCATGACTAGCTTACTGGCATCTATTCCTATAACAAGTTATTTTCTTTTAATTCTTTGGTTATTACCCCATAACCAAATTAACATGACATTCTACTATGTCAGTGTGTGCATTCAGAAGCTAAAAAGATTTGAATTAATACAGGTCTCCAGCCTTTACCACATACAGTGGTATGCATTCAATAATATAATCATGTGATTTTATAAAAATAACTCTGGCTGAGGAAATTCTTACCTAAATTTCCTTTCAGCAATTATGCAAAAAGAGTAATAAAACTCATACCTGCATGACTGTCATTAATAAATTTTATGCTACCTAAATGTATGATGGCAATAGAAGCTTTCATGCTTCTTTTATCAAACCTATAACCAACACTTCAACTTTTTGTTGTTTCTCTCCTTATGTAGCAACCTCACCAACAACACTTGCAAACATGCAAGCATTGTTTCCTCTAGCTGACCCAACAAGACATAACATACTTGCTACCACAGAAATTGCAACAACTTCTTTCTTCCTATAATACTTTTCCTTGATGATCCTAGAAGTCTACAATTCTTCCCAGATTCTTGAATCTTCTTGTGCTCTCATTGTAGTCGTTGTACATGAATATTTTTGTCCTGAGCACTTTCTAGCCAAATCACTCTTGGTTGTCTTTGCATTTATAGTCCCAAACTAAGTTGATATTAACCTTCAACTTTCGTTAATTTCCTGGGTCCAACTATCCCAATCTCGTACTTGGATAAATCAAATTCCACACCAAGTTGTTTTATAGACTTTGGATTCTTCAACATCCAGTTATTCTTTAGGACTGAACTTCTTCAGCCCTTTCCCAATGGAATACTTTAGTACTTGAGGTTTTCTTGTACTCTCCACTTCTCTTTTTCTAGCTGGACATCTATCTCATTATTTATTCTTCCATTATCTTAGGATGTTCATGGACTTGACTCCATCCATGAGTTTTTCCTTGTCTACTTTGCATACTTGCCATCACATATTATGTTGATTATTAATTTTCAGCATTCCATTATTATTTGGATTCCTTTGATTAAGCTTCTGCATGAACGAATTATAATTCCTTAAAACCTTCCTTCCTTATTCCCATTCTTTACGTATCCATACAAACTTATGGTTCATGCATTATCATGTATTGCATATGGCTTTCTCCACCTAGATTTCACATTTGATGTGCAAGGATTGTCGCCTGGACTATCTTCCCCAAACAAGAATCCCATTTGTGGTTTTCATGTTGCTTATTGAACCCAACATCTAATCCCATGACTTCTGAAAAATATCATATGTAGAATAAAAAAATTTCCCTGTCCTTCTTCTCTGATGCACTTCTTGTGCAATGATCTCTTTTCTCTGAGCTAATGGATCTTATATCTTTGTTGGACCCTATCATAAGGTTCCTAGGTCTTCAGTACCTCCCTGATGTAGTTCCGAACTAGACAAAACCCACGGGCTTCCTTCCTAACCTCTTTTTCCTTCTTTAACACAGTTTTTGGGCACTAGCCCCGTTTTCCTTGGGCCCTTAATTCGCATGGGACCACGACTGTGACCAAGTGATAAATCAATAGGTGCTTACTCAAGCCTTCGGCTTTGGGAATTTTCAAACACAACAAAACAATCTCTCGGAGTTCTGGATTACCAAACTCGCGAAGTAGAGTGGATCAACAATCCACGTCTACCCAACATCCAATGACTAACACTCACTATGGAAACTTAGGCATCTGAGTTTCGGGACTTCGGAGTTTCGGGACTTCGGGAGATACTGTTGCAAAGATCAATGGTCCTTTTTTATTTGAGATCAATGGTCCTCGATTACTTCGGTACTTCGGGTCTTTCCGACCAAGAGCAGATCAAGGGTCCTTCAACCTCCTCCTTGATCAACAATCGAGATCTCCTTCGGGACTTCAGTGCTTTCACCCTCTACTTTCCTCTGGAGTGCTTCATACCTAGAGTTCCATATCTGATGCCACGCGTCCACTTTCATATCAATGGCTATCCAGCAGAGTGAGTCTCTGTATTCCACGTGTCTCCTCGCAGATCAATGATCCATGTTCCTTCCTTCAGATCAACGAACCTTAGACATCCCAAAACACAACTTCACAAAAAACCTGAAGTACAATTCTCCGAAGTTCACGATCTGGTGACACCTTTCCAACCTAGAAAAATGGCTCCTAGCTTCTTTGGCTATTCAGGCTTCGATGATTTCAAAATTTCATCCTTCACGTTCTCCTGGAGTGCTTTCACCTGAAATACACTGATTTATTCTATGCGTTACTCTGGATCCAACGGTCTAGATCTTCTCCGTTCCTACCGACTTCCTTTCAAAGGTTTATGCCCCTAAACTTCCTGATCTCTCTCCATGTGTCCTCCACAACAAACAGTTGTGATTTACTTTGGCCTTCGGGACTTCGGGACTTCAGGAATATGTCACGCTCCACACTTGCAATTCCCAAAGTGACTTTCTTCGAAGTCTCATATCTTCTGACGCGCATCTCTCAGCAACCGAAGACCTGGATCTTCTTCAGCCTTCGAGTATTCGGCAATTTCGTATCTTCCCCAACCAAAAAATTCCGAAGTGGTTCACTCCGGATTTATGGGTCTTTCGCCACCTGTCATCCTTGACGATGGACAGTCCATAATTACTTCGGGACTTCAGTGAATCAATTCTCCCATGCACACAAGGGTTAAGTATCGTGCACTTACCTTCGGATCCAAGAGTTGTTGGTCCTTTGCGCTTAGATCCAACGGATGGGATCTGTTCCTCCTCAATGCTCTCCTTTGCTTTCCTAGACATGGATCTAATGGTCCAGGCTCCTCCCCACAACAGATACGACGATTGTTTTCGCTCCTCCTCTTGAGTTGTTGACTCCTTCTGACTTGTAAGAGTTTGTGGATATTCAAAGGTTTCAGCCTTTGAATTTTCTCCTATGAACCCGAATATCTTGGGTCTCGGTTGCATCTCTGCTAACGCTATCCTTCCTGAGCTTTGGGAATTGGAATAATTCCGACTCCTACACACTCCTCATGTTATCTCTTCTGAGATTTTTTATTTACTTAGTCTCCTAAGGGTCTCAACCCTTCTGTTTCCTTTCAAAGGAAAACTGCGTGCCCTCCTGGCAACCTTATGCTCAAAGCACACCTTTCTAAGCATTTTCTATAGAGTGTTCAACACCTATGTGAGTATCTTCTTCTAATACTCTTCTCCCTGAACTCGATAAAGAGTTCTCTCTGTGCACACTTGCACTCACTCGATGCCCGCCTGGTAGAGCCCTACAAAGTTCTCAGTGACTCTATCTCTCTCTGAACTCAACACAGAGTTCTTCCTGTGCACTCCTTGCACTTCTGTTATGAAGGTTCAACGGTATCTCTCTTAAGCTTCTCTGAGGTTAACTTACCTCTGTCAACACACTCCTTGCGGACAATTTGCACTCCTTGCACTCGAAAACTCAAAGAAGAGAAACAATTGAAACTTATTCAATACTTCACCATTTCACACATTACTCTACGGTCCAACACCACTTTTGTCGTGGTTTTTATACCGCTACTCCTCCTGAGCTTCTTAACACGGACAAGGTAACATCTTGGCACTCAGGAATGTTTCTGAGGTCCAAAATTGGTTCCTCTCGACAAAATTTCCACCTAAAACTTCGGGTCCAAAGACCACTTATCCAGCCTATCCAGGTTTAGCGTTAAAACCTTGTCTTTGAACTCGAATTTTGTCTACTTTGACAACAATTATTTCGAAACTTTTGCTTCACTTTCCACTAACATGGCCCATCCAGGCTCAGTGTTGAAATCCTTGGCTATGATACCAATTTGTAACATCCCCGACAATCAACCCCACTGTCGGGCAATGCTACTACGTGAAACATTCAGATACATACATACATACATACATACATACATACATACATACATACATACATACA
>JASDQU010371845.1:77970-88307 GCA_032191745.1 Picea mariana | reverse complement strand
TTTACAGCTGCAGGGTTATGCTTTGGGATGAAGAATGCTGCAGTGATGAAATCCCCAAATTCTGAACCAGAGAGTATTTACTTAGCAACCTGAACACAGATGTGTGTCAATAGATCTTGCTGGTTTAATTTGTGTATGTTGTTGTTTATGTTCCCCAAGGGTTGGGTATTCAAGGGTTCTACAGACAAGGGTTTGCCCTATGCTATAGCTCTCTAATATACGTGCGGGGTCCAACAGTAGTACTCGGCCCAATATCTCAGGGAACTAACTAAGGAGGATAGACCGTACCCTTAGCCATACTACCCGACTACCCATGTACTAGAGAGTATCTTCCCGAGTGATGTTCTCGGTGACACTATAGCAGTCCGGCGGCCGATAGGTTTATCTAAAGAGGGCTTCAGGAAATCTAGGCTGATCTGTACACAGGTGTTGTCTGATGCGCTACCACTTGAAGGGGTACCAACAGGGGTTACAAGGGTGGCCAACAGATGTGCGCTTAAGAACCACTTGTATTTCCTGCATGTATGAATCCCTCAACCGCGGTTTTATGCGCGTAACAACAGATCTCTGTGGCTTAAAGACGCTGGAATACGTCTCTACCCTGGAAAAAAAAAACCCCACAATTTCTGCCAAGGAAAGTGCTCTGATACCACTTGCAAGATACCAGATATATAAAATATGTAGAACAGAAATAAAATGCTAGAAATGGCAGAATAACAGTTAAATATCCAGCATAATCTTCACAATACACAGAAATGATATACGAAATAGCAATAGAAAAGCACTTTGATTCAGAAAGCAATGTTCACAAGCCTCTTTGAGGGGGCAAACTCCAGTCGAGCAGCGCTCTGTTACAATAATCTCCAAGCTAGGGTTTTCATACCCTCGACCCTTATTTATACTAAATATGTCTATTAAGAGAAGCATCTAGAGGAAGATCCTTCTAGAAGCGGAAGATTCTATTAGGTCTTCTTACATTCGCCTTATTTTATTTTATTGAAAGGCCTTATTAATATTGACCTTTATTACATCTGAATACATTGATCTACCTATGTTCGGGTTAGGAACTTAACAACGAACCTACCTTCATTTCACCTACCTCATACAGAAACTCACCAATGGGGCCCCCACCCTTCCTCTGTTTTCCAAGAAAATTCTGCCCTCCATGGGCCACCCATATCACACTAGGGCACTCATTTCTGTATTTGTACATTTCTCCCCCAATTATTCGTTATTTATTGTACAAACACCTTTTATTTTCAGTCATTTCATCATCCTTTTTGTCGTCATCTTTGGCAACCTGCTTCCCTTCTTTTGGCCAAACGCAACCCATGTCACCCTTGGTTGGAGCATTACTCATCATCTACCCTCGTCGGAATCGTCCATATATTCAAAGTACCCCATAGGTCACTTACCTCTATCCTCTGCATTTGTTCACTTTGTCCTGCCTCTGGCACAACTTATTACTGGTCTTGTCGTCCCCTTGACACTCGACCTCGTTACACAGTTGCGGCCATTGTTTATCTCATACATCCTCCAACCAAGGGCAGTCTTGAGTCTTCCACTCTCTTGACTTCGTCCATGTACCTCTACTACTTCCTCACCTCAGTAGATTTCCTAAATCCCTTTGCTTCTCGGAGTCACATTCCCCTTTTGTCGACATCAGCACACTTTTCCGGAAGGGTGACAGTATCTTGATTCTCATTCTCCACTCAATGAGAGATATCAGACGGCACAGGGAGAAACACCATTGCTCCCTGTTGTCATTGACCCCCATAACATTCGATGCCAACACTTTCTCATGTTACGGTGGGTATTACTTTGCGACTCTTGCAGTTAGTTCTGTTATTTGCCAAAGACTTCTGAACTTGGCAGGGTTATCAATGCCCACATCATCGCTGCTACTTATTACCACGATCAATGCCGATTATTCAGAGCATGTTCATTTGAAGAATTGTCTTCTGCCTCTATCAAGACCGCCCCCGAGGGCGCTGCAGTTGTCTACACCAACACTTCAGTCATCTTTTTTCATAGTTACATAAACATGAGCATGGGGCATGCTCGCCTCGTTTGTACACAGTTTTCTATTTTGCACACCTCATAGAAGGTCGGGTCCTACCAGTTCCTTTTTTTCTCCAACGGATCGCTCTGAATGATCCCACTATTGCTCTGTCTTACAACAACATTCTCAGTAGAAGAAACATTGATGGATTTCGGCTATATGTATGCTCCTAACCTCATCCATCAGGGGGTATTTGTTATTATTGAAATTTCATCAGCACATGGTTACAAGAACTCAACATTGTCAAACAGTAATGAATTCATTCATGGCCCTGAATTAATCTCACAGCATTCAAAAAAAGGGAAAAAACTATACAAAGTAGTGAAAAATTGAAGAGCGCTTTGTAGACATTGGGCGCGCATGCACATGCGTGGAACAGGAATGTAGAATGTGTGCATAAGCGCACGATGCGCGGATGTTAGCGCAAAAAGCTGCACACCTGCTAAACGACGCATTTATGAATGTGGTCGGCCTCCCAACCACTTATGGTCCAGCTCCAAAGCTGATTTGACCTCCAAATCTGGGCTGGATCCGAATGGTGGGCTGGTCAAAGACCTAATAATGCCCTAAATGGCCTCTTTTCACACTACAAAGCAGTTACACAATAACCCAATGCAATGATATAAAAATCCATGAATGCACATCATTTTCTCAAGGAATTGAAAGTAATGTTATGCTTCCTATATTGTTTTAAGGACTCCATCCTTGACAAGAACACATTGGCACCATTTCATTGAGCAATCCATCTCACCATTGAGTGGATTTGCAAAGAGTTCTTTCATCACCATTTTCATTTTCTTTATTGTAAGAAGAGCTACTAGTGAGGGTCCAAGAGCCTTCCCTTGGAGGGAGAAGGGACTCATAGTCCCCTTTCTTCTTGGTGCTTTGTTTTCATCAATAGATCAAGCCTCAAACATTGGTGACATGGGTCTTTTTGTTCTTGTTATCTCTATGTCCCTATGCTTATGATTTTAGTTTTTATTAGTTTAATTATTGATTATAGTTTTTTTTTTCTTTCTCTAACTCTTTCCTCTACAGCTGTCCTGCTCAGCAGACCCAACTGAGCTTGCAAGAACCTCTTATTTTCTCACCAAGGTGACAAAATAAGCGCAACAATATCGTCTACTTTGTTATCTGTGTATCTATTAGACCCTGACGGACGGCCCTGCTTGTTCTCTAAAGTGTTTAGTTTCTCGATTTCTCGTTTATACTTTAGATTTAAGCTTACCAGAAGCCATCATATTTGACTCAATTTCTACCACGTCATCTTACATTTGGTTTAGAGTGTCTCCCCTTCTCTCTTGCAAAAGGAATGCAAAATCTGGTTCGAAAGCCCCTGCGAAAGTTACTTTGGCCGCGGGTTGGGATGGTTTAACCTCGGATGCGATTTTGTTATACATCTTGTTGAATATTTGAATAAACTCCATAACTATTTTTGAATTCTTTTTTCTTAAAGACCCAAACTCGGTTAAATAATATAGGTGGTCTTTTCTTTTACCCCATTGTCTAAGGAAAGCATCTTCCAAGGTGTCATAAGACAAGATAGATCCTGCAGGTAGACTCTGAAACCAAGTTCGGACCTGACATTCGAAGGTTTGGACAAGAAGCCTCGAATACACATCCTCGTGTTCGATACCTAGGATGTCTGTGAATTGATCAAAGAAATTTATGTGTTCGGTTGCGGTTAGATCTCCTTCCCCAGTGAATTTGGGCAAATTTTTTATATAATTTTCGGGAACGTCGTGCAAAGGAACGGGCAATACCAAGGGAGAATATCTTGTTGCC
The DNA here is from genome assembly GCA_032191745.1 of Picea mariana. Taxonomy (NCBI): domain Eukaryota; kingdom Viridiplantae; phylum Streptophyta; class Pinopsida; order Pinales; family Pinaceae; genus Picea; species Picea mariana. The sequence goes on along the minus strand of JASDQU010371845.1, from coordinate 84,460 downwards.
ACTTTTGCAAACACTCTAGGAGGGGGGATAGGCCCTTGGCCTCTAGCTCCTCCTCCAGGAGCTCCTCCCCCTCCTCCTCCGATAACTCCTCCACCTCCTCCTCCGACGGCTACCATCGTTATTAGTGGAAAGTTGTAAAGGGGGTTTTGAAAGATTAAAAGTGAATCTTTTCTTTCTTCGCGGGCTGAAAAATACGAGGATGACTGGTAAGGGATACGAGGGCTTGGCTCTTCGGACTTGCAAGAGATGTAGTCAGGGGAACCAATGGGTGTGGAAGTTGGATGTGTGAAATATTCTTCGAGATCGTGCATGGTCGCGACATTCAACTGAAGAGTCGATGATATATCGATAGTATATAATTCTTCTGCAGGACTTTTTCCTTTATGTTCTGCAGAGGTTATCAGAGTAGTTTCACTTCTAACTTTGGAGTAATTCAATGTTAGATCCTTAGTGTCGAAGAGAGGGCTGCGTGAATTCGAAGGTTCGGAAGAACTTTTGGTCTTCAGTTGCGGGTATTTAAGCTGACAGATTGCAGGGGTCGTCTTAAGAGATCCTCTCGTCTTTAAAATTTTCTCAGGGTCGATAACGGGTGTGGTCTATTTACCATTCGGGTTTTGCCTTGTATTCCTTCGTCCGGATGCCATCTTATTAATCATGGAGTCGCCAAGTGAAAGATTGGAAATCCTTTAAGAGGTGTGCACTCTTTTTTCACTATCAAAGGGTGGCACTTTCAATGAAATAAATGTTGTTTTCCCAGGGAAAAAGATTTTGTAACATTGGTCCCCGGCAACGGCGCCAAAAATATGTTGTTCCAGAGTCTGTACTTAAGGCTTAGAAGCACAATGTCTAGGCATCCAAAAGTGAGCAAAGGGTAGAGAAATAGGAAACGTCAACCTTCGGCAAGGGAAACTAGGGATGATTTCTGTGTTGGCATTGTCTAGCTTCCAACTGTTCCTGGATGTTTATATCCCATTCAATCGCTGCCCATGATCGTTCGAGTTCAACTCGGGTAGTGGTTGTTTTAAGAATAGTATCAAAAAGGTTTAAGGCAATATGTGTTTGATTTGATAGTCCAGGTTCAATATTAGGCTGTCTTCATACAGGGACAGTCATGGAGGAACAGTAAAATAAGAAAACCTCAGGGGGGATTTAAGTGTTGTCTCAATTCGGTCGTATAAAAGAGAGTTTATGGTTTCAGGAATAAAAAAGGGGTGCAAATCAAAGGCCCTTTCCTGTAATTGAGTTATACTTTAATAAAATGTATGAGGTGGGAGAAAACATTAAGCTGTCTATCGAGTAAGGCTCCTATCAAGGGAGAATCTCACGTATAAACAGAAGAAAAAAAATGTAAAGAAATAACACGATGAAGAATAAAATATATATAGAATTCTGAAAGTGTTGACTAGTCTTATACTTACTGATAGCTGGTACAGAGGAAAAACAGTAAACAATATAGAAAACCAAAATTCATTCACTATAGTAGAGGTTGTACTAAATTATAGTGAAGCATTCATCAGATACAAATATGAAACGAAACGAAATATGAGATACAAGAAAACAAACTCATAACACAGTCGTGACGGAATTGAGAATCTTCGGATTTTCTTTATATTAACTCTCAAACTGGAAAACCTCTATTACAACCGACACAAAAAGGTACAGCCCTTTTTCTTTCTTTCTATGGTATATTTATACAGTTTTACAATAAGATGGAATCTCAATCGTTGCAAATTTTTCAGTTATGATAAGGAGGAGATAAATCATTCCATTTCTTCTTCTTTGTCTTTATTTGGTGCCAGAAGCTTGTCCTCGTGCATGCTCGATACAAGTGACACACCTTTCCACCAGCTGAGATATCAGCCTTGACGGTTCTGCTTGACAATTGGCTTCAAAAGAGTAACAATATCGGGCTAATTGCGGTAACCTTTCTTCCATCTGTCTGTCTATGATGTCGATAGCGCACAATTGCACACTTGGTTTAATCATACATTTATCTATTTGGACTATGTCTACCATAGTCACTTGTGAGATCTCGGCCGAATCTCTTTCCTCTTTTTCATTTAAATCAAGTGATATTTTTTCCATATTCATTTGAATCAATGCCTTGGCATTACCTCTGCTATCAATGCCTAAAAGATTACCATCTATAGAACTAAAAGCCTCTTCTAAGGATTTCGTTACCCTCTTGGCTTGCAGCTTACCTTCTCAGATGCTGTGCTCCCATTCTTTTAATAGAATATTTCCTCTGGTCTGCTCCGAAATGGGAAACCTGGGAGTACTTCCCGATTCCCTGTTGTTTGTAGCTATCACAACCTCTTGAAAAGTGACTCGTGCTACTCCCGCTTCTCTTTCTATAACAGATAAATTTTCCAAAACTTGATTAACAAGTAAGAAGTTGTCTCGAATCACCTCTACCTTGGTGAGTAAATTTCGTTGGGCTGTAGAAACTATGCTCCGAATCTCCACCTCCTGGGATTGGAACATCCCGATATTTATAACTTTACTTTCGGTGATTTCCACTCTAGCATGTAGCTGTTCGATCAAGTCTTTTTGCTGGCCCGCTTGTATCTGACCATTCTGAGCCACCAACTCTACTTGTTTGAGCTTAGTCTTGAGCAGCTCTATCTCACTTTTATCGACCAACCTTGCTTGTTCTATCCCTACACTCGCCTGGTCCTTGGAAGCCTCCTCTGTTGTGGCTAGTCTGGCTTCTAGGGTTTTGATGAGGCGATTTTTTCGTTTCAACTGGTTTTTCAAAACCCCGACTGAAAATTGATTCGTTGTGGCATATGCCCCTAATGTCCCAGCTATCTCCGTCATGAACTGTTCATTCTTCTTGTCTTTCCCACCAGTCAATACTTTGTATTTCTTAGCTGTCGATTCCCCTTCCTAATAGAATTCTATCTTTACCACAGCCTTTCTCTTCTTATCAAAGAAGAACTCATTTGGAGGGAGCTCTTCCACAATTATAGGCCTCAATTCTTGATTTAAAATCCACCTTGCATCAATATTTCCCTGAGTTGACTGCAAGGGAGTAATGGATGCGATAGGATCTCGGATTTGCTTAGTTGATTGCCCCGGAGTAGTAACCGGGATCTGCTTTTTCGATGGGTTGAGAGTCTTTATCTCTTCTTTCGAACTCTTAGTTTTCTCTTCCCCATCCTGGTGTTTTTCTTGATTGGGTGTCGCATCTTTGGAGCCTTCGGCATCGTTTTGTTTCACCTTCGCTGTACTCGGATTCTCACCCCGTAATACTGCGGGAAGACAACTACGTCGATGTTCTTGGAATTTCAAAACATCGGCCCTCTCTTCAGGTGCCAGGGTTTGTATCTAAGCTAAAATATTGACATAAGGTCTTGTGCCTTGGAAAATGTCATCCGAGGGAGAATTTTCATGTTCAAATCTCTTGAGTCCGCAACTGGCCAAATGATTACTCACAACCCTTTGTGGATCGTGCTTCTTGAATTCAATAAGAACCAATTTTAGGTCTTCTAGGGCTACTGCCTCAGCTTTAGCATGCCCGAAATATAACAAAGAATATGAATTTAAATGAACAGGAAAAGGTGGCCATACCTTATTTGAGTATCCCTTAAGCTCCTTGCTTATGCCACCGATTATTGTTTGTCTAGCAACCTCACGACAAGCCAACTTGTCGGGGTTGAATAATGGCAATGAATGCAGGGGAACAGAAGCCCTAAAAACTCTGAGATATGAGAATTCGGCTTCTACATACCAATCAACTATACTGCTCAAATTCATCACTATACTGTTCGAGATCCTGGGTGGCGAGTGGCCAAAAATAGTGACATGCAGCGGTACCATTACCCAGTTAAAGATTTCATATACGAAATCTGCCACTTTGTTTTCCCACAATTTTGAATGATAGACATGGATGGGCTCGACCTCGGCTGGATTCCAACTCCATCTCATTAAGGGAAAGGGTGTTAGAAAGAACACGGCATCCATAATATATGCGGACATAAAAAATGAAGAAATCTTTTCGCTCTCTTTCTGCACCCAATACTCTGTAACTCTACTGGTCAAGCTATCAGATAGCATTTTCGCCCAGTCGAAGGAACAACCTTCGACGAATTGATGCATTAGAGGCACCCAATGAAGAAAGAAATGTGAGGTGTCCTCTCTCCCGTATAATCTGCAGGTTATCATAGCTATATACTTGAACTGTGGTTCCAAGGAAGCTATTGAATATATACCATTACTGTCAGCCCTGAACTTCGCAGGGTGCGAAACCCAATCTCTAATTAAGTTGGACATAGTCTTGTCATACTGCACACATTCCCTCTGTTTGAACTTCTCCAAGAATTCGGCATCATATGTAAGGTCGGACACGATGGGCAACTTGTACATAGCTTGCAGTTGTTCGGGTATGAAAGTCTCGATGGTGACCTTCTGCTCATTGATGATGGTTCTGGTTGGTATGTCCACATGGTCTAATGCCCACCGGGCCATATCATAGTAAGGGAGCAGTCGTGGCCTGGCCGCTACTTTATGCATTCCCGATTGAACAACGATCTTATATTTGGTGGTTATGTTGTCTTTTTCATTGTCACTGGAATCATCAGAATAATCCACTAATTCGACCTGTAGAACATCAGAAACAAATAACTAGTTTAGGACAGAGTCGACACTTCGAGGTGAAGTATCAACGACGTTGTCCGAACCTTGTCCTGAAACCTCAACGTTGGCTTTAGACGCTTTTCGTGGGGCCATGACAGGAGATCCTGCTTTAGCTCTGCTGCGATAAAAATGTGTATACATACAGAAATTAGTTCGCTGAGAAAGTGTGCTCTGCGTAATATAGAAATGAATTTGTTATAACGAATAATAGCTCTATATATTCGAAAACTTGGTACTTTTTAAAAAGATATCAGTCAAATCACGCTTAAAAATAAATTTATCAATAAAAATCCAATCTTTATTTGTCGATTCGCCTTGTTTCTAATTAATGCCATAAATTTTGGCAATTTGAAATGTCAGTTGACGTAAGGAAGAATTAAGACTGCCCCATAAACTGTGCATGCATAAAATCATGGGAGATACTGGTTTGGCTCAATTAATCCGGTTTTACCAAAGTTAATTAATCTTTCGATACTCCTTGCATCGAGAATTTTTGCTTTAACCCTTTGAACCTATAACACTCGAAATTGCGATGATTTACTTTGGTTAATAAAAATGTAATCGTGATTAAGTTCTTAATTAATTATGTAATTATTTATATCACCATTTCGCGACTCGGAGCTTCGAAGGTATAGCTTCCGAGAAGTTTGTATGCCAAGTTGCGAAACCATGAGATTGCGATGATATGTTTTAATTAAAAGGGAGGATAAAATCGGATTAAGTGTTTAATTAATTATGTTCATATCTTTATCGCGACTTCATGACTCGAGGCTTTGACAGTGTAGCTTTTTAAAAGAGAACACGCTGAGTTGTGAATTTCCAACAGAACTTAACCACGGCTAAGATTTTACTTTTAACCTTGACACAGGTTATTAAAACAAGAAATTTGTGGTTTCGTCTATCAGGGTTACGACAGTAAGACTTTTGGATTTAGTAAACGCTGAGATGTGAAACCCCGATGATGTTTAACCATGATTTAGGAAAATTTTACTCTCGTTACTGACCTGGGTAAAATTTTAAAATGATTTCGCCGTTTCGTTGTTTAGGACTTGTGAACTATGTGATCTATAGCATCTGACATATGAAATCCTGAGGTAGAACAAAGGGGGAAAAATAAAAAATTGACGAAAAGTTGTACTTGCCTCGAGAGTACAATAACTATCGCCGCTCGTGTGATAGGACTTCAGAGATTTTGAAACCACAGATGGAGAATACGAAAACCATCTTTCGATTTCGAGCATTAAGACATGAAATTCGAGACGGGATAGAAAAAACAAAGGCGGCTCCAACATATTATACATTTAATAATTAAATAATTTGGATTTTGCACGAGAATGACAAGTGGCATGAGCCTCAAAAGCTATATAAGAAGAGACATTGGGCTTGAGAGCTCATATTTTTCACCCTAATGTTGGATGGTTGTCCTAATTCTCAAATGTTTCATGGTGATCTAGTTGTGATTTTGGTCTCAAGAATGTGTCAGTACTACAGAGGTGGGGTAGTTAAAATTCTCTAGAGGAGCCACACATTCTACATTCTATTTTTTGTACTCTTTTCGTACAAGCCATTTCATCTTGGGGATTCCGAGGATATGTTAGGGTGGTCAAGTAGTAAGCTTCTCGCAATTGGAAAATTTTCAACTTGGAATAAAATATTATAAAGAATCATATTGGTGAAATATTGGAGATAAATACTTGACAATGAGGACATATACAACCATCTGGAAAAAGGTATGATAGTCTACAAATTTAGTTAAGTGTATATTTATATTTTGACATCAATAATTTTCCTTGAGGGTTTGAGTCTCTAAACTTGCATAACTTATCATTTTTCTATGAAAGTTAAACATTTG
>JASDQU010371845.1:60737-76734 GCA_032191745.1 Picea mariana | reverse complement strand
ATATATATATATATATATATATATATATATAATGCATATTTAATGAAATTTAAACAAACAATACAAAGTAACTGTGGAATTATTGCTAACATACAGAATTAATGGAAAACAACTATAATTCATACTTGCAACAGAATACATGATAAAATTTCAAAGACAGAGACATGCTTCACATATAAATTAAGTAAAAATGTTAATACTTATCTTTAAACTGGAGTGATTCCACCAAATACGTGCAGACCTTCCACGAACCTCCCAGCCTTAGACCACGCTTCTCATCACGCTCAGTAGTAGGTCACCCCCGAGATGGGACTAAGCTCCACCCAAGGCAAGGGAATTCTAGACTACGCTAAGGTTACATGAAAACTACACAATGCAACCGAAAGGATTCTCTCAAGGAGCCTTCTTACGCCCACTACTCACAAACTCTCATCCCCCACGTCTGTTCCACCCAGGAGTATACACCTTTACAAGCACAATCCATCGGTTGCTTCACCTCCCTCTCTAGGTCTCGGTAACATGCCAGATCAAAAATTCTCAAATCTATGTAGCTGGTGTTGGACTCTCTCTGGGATAAAACCACTTCCCAACAGACTCTGTCACCTGGAGGGAGCTGCTCACAGGCTTGACAACCTGCCTCTTCAACCACGGGTCTGACAACCCACTTATTCAACACACTCCTCGACTCAGCTCCAACCAGGTGAGGAAAATAGCTACGGTTCAACACCCATTCACACATGGATGATAGTAGAAACAACAGATGGGCATGGCATCACAGGAAAAAACAACCCACGCTAAAACATGACACAGCTAAGTTGATTACCCAGGTGTCAGGTTCCTAAGAAAACACAGAATGGCTCACGCATTTTGGGTTTCAGGTGTGTGGTTGTGCTGAGGTTCCATATAGAGGCAAAACGGTTCAGACGGAGGATCAGTCCATGGGTTTTTCCCACTGGTTTCAAGGTGTGGGGCAAGAAAAATGCAAAGGTCGATCACAAAGATCCCACGGTTTCAGACGGAGGATCGAGAAACTAGCAAAATGAACAACCTTCCCGTGAGGGTTTCCTTCACTCTGTGTGGGTATGTAGACACAGATGTAGAGGCAACACGGTTCAGACGCCCCCGATCCCAATGAACTCAGGTGAAGAATGAAAAAATGGAAGAGAGAACCCCCCAACACAGCTGATGCTTCAGATTTTAACTGCATGCACCCAGGTCGAAACTTATCTTCCTGGAGCTGCATGCATTCCCTTTTGCACACGTTGCCTCTCCCAAGACTTAGGACAAAAACATGTCTTTCACACAAATTTGGAATAATAAAAAATTATTATTCTCAAGGACTTAAGCCCCTGAGATTATCCCCTCTTTCCAACCTTTCAGCCCCCTTTCCATTACCCACCTTGTGGAAGCTTAGTCCTGCATCACTCTTTCTTTGTGGTTGGTCTACATGCAGGGATGTTTATATTTTATTAATGATCTGCATAATTACATATACAAAATCAGGCTCTTAGCCTTTAACACTTAGGCTCTCCAGCATAATAAACACATAAGCCCACCAGCTTATCAACACTCGGCTCACCAACCTACAAAATAGGTTTACAATACATAATATAACTGGGCTCAGCCTTGGGGATATTACAATGTCACTCCATGATCTATTAATAATGAAAAACATACACCATTAACATTACATGTCATCTTGAGCATTGTGGATTAGTGCTCAACTTGGTGATTATTCACCACTACATGAATATTGTGGAATCTACCTGAATCACCAATAATGGCATGCTCTACTCCTGACTAGATAAAGGAGATGGAAAGGAGCAGAGCCAAAACATTGTTGGTGATTTGGATAAAGACCACGGGATTCATGCAACGATGAATAACTTCCAAGGTGAGCACCAATATAAATTTCTTGAGACAATAGGTAAGATTAATGATGTTTTTTTTTCAATATTAATGGATCTAGTAGTGATATGAAGTTTTCTTTAACATAATGTATTATCTATATGTGGGATGATTGCAAGTAGTCAAGAAGATTTCAAACTAGTGAAAATGGCTTATGGTATTAAACAAGGGGTAAGGTAGTTAGTGAAAAAATATGAGGTTGATCTTGGCATATGTGTTACCCAAGTATTATTGTACATTGCCACCTTGTGATCCTATGACATGATCATAGTTATGGATTCATTAGAATCCCATGAGGCAATGTCAGACTGTAAGGGTAAGATGATTATTTTATAGATGACTTGAGACACACAAGAATATTAATGGGGACTAAGAGAGGATTTTCTTTAAGGTTTAATGCATCGTTGCAACTAAAGAAAAGTCTTAGGAAGGGTTGTAAGTTGTATGGTGTTATAGCTATGTACAAGAAGGGTGATATAATGAATTTGGTTCAACATCCTATATTATTGGAATTTCCTGACATGTTTCTAGAAGAATCACTTGGAATACTACCTAAGAGGGAGATAGAGTTCATGATTGAACTCAAACTAGGAACTAAACATATTTCAAAGGCTCCTTATCACATGCAAACCTCAAAATTGTGAGAGTTGCATATGTGGTTCTAAGAATTGTTAGACTTGGGATTTATTTGTCCTAGCACATCAACATGGGGAGTACGAATGATCTTTGTAAAGAGAAAAAATGGATACTTGAAGCCTCTAACTCAATTCGGTCTCACCCTTGGTATAATGCACTCGAAGAGTTGTAGAGGTGATATCTAGCTCTTGGTCCAGGTTATTTAAATATTTGTGGTAATCATGTCTGGTTCTTGGTACCAAATAATTGAAGGCTTTGAGTTAACTTGTTCTCACCCTTGGTATTGACTTTAGTTTATATATGTGTATACTTTGGGAGAAAAATATCCTTTGATTAGCATAACTATTTTGGCATAAAGAAATAAAAAGTGCATCTATGACTTGATTACTCATATAAACCTATGCATATTTTATAAAAAGGGAAAAGTGAGATTAGACTCACCTTGATATTTGGAAAAATATTTGGGAGTTGAAAGTAAAAGAAAGAAAGTGAATTTTAATCAAAAAAATTATTTAAATAGGAATAAGTCAGTTCATGTGCACTCACTCAATTAGGAAAAATAAAAAGGATCAAGGGAACATATAGGAGGATAAATAGGAAATATAGTTGGAATGTGGTGAATAATATCTGTCAATGTACTTTTGAAACTACTAATTGTGCATGTAGGTGAAACATGTGTGTGTATTATACATTTAATAATTAAATATTTTGTATTTTTGCACGAGAATGACAAGTGGCATGAGTCTCAAAATCTATATAAGAAGAAACATTGGGCTTGAGAGCTCATATTTTGCACCCTAATGTTGGATGGTTGTCCTAATTCTCAAATGTTTCATGGTGATCTAGTTGTGATTTTGGTCTCAAGAATGTGTCAGTACTACAGAGGTGGGGTAGTTAAAATTCTCTAAAGGAGCCACACATTCTACATTCTATTTTTTGTACTCTTTTCGTACAAGCCATCTCATCTTGGGGATTCCAAGGATATGTTAGGGTGGTCAAATAGTAAGCTTATCGCAATTGGAAAATTTTCAACTTGGAATAAAATATTATAAAGAATCATATTGGTGAAATCTTGGAGATAAATACTTGACAATGAGGACATATACAACCATCTGGAAAAAGGTATGATAGTCTACAAATTTAGTTAAGTGTATATTTATATTTTGACATCAATAATTTTCCTTGAGGGTTTGAGTCTCTAAACTTGCATAACTTATCATTTTTCTATGAAAGTTAAACATTTGCTTAGAGTCATCAATATAGTCTCCTAGGTAGTCTGAACTTATCAGATAACCTTAAGTTATTTGATTAATTATTGCATTTTCTAGAAAACTAAATCCGTTAGTTTTTTGTATACACATAGGGGTGTTCGCACCTTAAAGTAGGAATAATAGTGAACAATCACACCTTTCCTTAGGAGGACATATGAATGAAAACACTATTCCTTAAGGGGACCCATGAGTGCATTCTGTTATGACTTATTTCGGCATAAATACTCAATAAAAACAACCCTACTTCATGAAATTTCACGAAAATTTTCTAGGGTTTTGAGAGAAGTTTTTATTATCGTAATTCACCTTTAATTAGTGATTTAAGTGGCCTAAACATTCCTAATTTTTTAAAAAACATATTGACACCTCCTAGGTCATGATTGCATTTCCTAGAAGAATTTTCTATGATAGTTTTCCTTAGTTTGTAAGAAATTACTTGTATCTTTATATTTGAAAGGTTGATAAGTTAGTGGCATTGACATAGTGGATTACATTTTGTGGATGAATTGTAAATGTTACATAAATGATAAAGGAATATAATAGAGTAGTCAGTAAAGAGTATAGAGCATGATTTTTATTGTATGCCAACTCATAACATATTTTTTACTTGGAAAACCTATACAGAGAGAGATCATTGATTGCATTAGAAGCATTTTGATTGAATTAGAAGCATTTACTAGGTTACATTCTTGGCCAAATTTCACTAAGATTGTTGTATATTTATTATTGTTGAGAACATTTGTAATACTACTATAGAGAGAAAGAAAGGGGCCACTAAATAACCCCCAAAGGTTGAGTCATTGTAGGCTGGAAATTGTATTGTTTGATTATGTAATTGAGCATATTGAATTGCACTTTGGCATATTGTATTGATTATATTGCATTGAGACATTTTTAAATGTTGTGAAAATGAATGTAAGGATTTGTGATTGCATTGTTTAAACTATCATTAAATGATTCCTATGAATATGTACATGTTTTAAGGTTGGGTATTTACTTATGTACATAAAACTACAAACTATATGATAAAACAAGATATTATGCATTCTAGTAAGGTATCTGCTTTGTACTAAGCTAACATCTTGGAAGGGCAGTACAACTATGGTCTATATTTTAAATAATTTTTTTAATTTGTAAACTACCATGGAGATTCCACTAGAAAAATTCATCGCAACAGATCTTACAATATTATGAAATATTTTATTATGCAGTTTATTACTTAGATCTCAGATTTATTATTACTAGCTTAGTGCTCAAATTTATAGAAATAACTAAAACTGAAATGAAAGACAAGCAAATTAACACACCATATACACAAATGAAAAAAATCTGCGACTGGGGAAAACCAATATGGGAGAAAATATATATAGAAGGGGAGGCCTATACTCAACTCTCTTTTTCTCAGTTATAACATGCAAGTGCAAAGAAAAGGGCTACTCACTATGAAGTTTCCATGGACATTGTGGCCTAAATGGTTGCTACAAAATATTATACCTCCTTTGTTATTCTTTAATATTCCACTCCTATATTCTCTACTCAATGATGGAAAAACAATATTACAAAAAGAATGGAACACCTTCTTTTCCTAGCAACCCAATATTTAACATAGCTTGATAGCCATCCAGGGTTAGATTTGTTGCATGCCCCAACCCTCAATTAGTGTTAGTGTTTTGGACCCTATAAGATATTTTTGAAAGTCCACAAGTGACTAGAATCACATGTGTGAGTAATGGGGGATAACATGGCATACACTCAGTACCATGGTGGTCAATACAGTAGGTCAACTTGCGAGAGACATAACTTCCACATATAAACTCCGATTGAGGTGATTTTCTCACCGTTGGAAAGCTTTCAGTGTGTAGAATAATTTTGAGGGACTAAGAGGTATCAAAATAATTTTTCTGCCCTATACTTTACATTTGATGCCTCAAACTAGATTTGGAAGGTTCTACATCCCAAATCACCAAATTGGGACTTGCCCCTAAAATGGGTCCTATAAGACAATTCCTCCAATTTTTCCATCTAGAGAGTACCAAGACAAATGAAAACTTAGATAAGGATCCATTCTGGATCATTCCTCCCCATTTATGGAGGATTTTGTTCCCCAAAATAATTTACTAAATGAGGCGAGGAAATATTTCCTTCACCTTCTCCTTGAAGTATCATTTGGCATTACCTAGAAGTTATATTTTGTACCCTATCTATTAGAGTTCAGGTTACCCCTATATAGTAGTTCTAGATTTCTTCTACAAAACTATATCTTCTTCCAACTCTATCTCTACTTCTGGTTCTAAATACTCTATGGTAGGTAAGACCCACTCCTTAGTTTCTTGATCCAACATGGAAGGCTCATAGAGTTTTATATTTTCCATATTCAATATTGAGTAAATGTGCATATATGGGGGTATATTGAATCTATAGTCATTATCACCCACCTTACCCAATACTTCAAAAGGATGATACTGAAGAGCCTTGATCTTATTACCAAGACCAAAAGGCCTTTCTCTGTTTAGATACAACCAAACTCTATCTCCCACCTTGAATGTTTTCTCAATTTTGTGTCAATCATGTCAGGCCTTGTATTTTTCCTGTGACTTCTTTAGTGTCTTTGGTACGTGCAAATGGATTTTCCTAATATTTTCAACAAATTCATTTTCTTTGATTTTCATATTTTATGTTGTCTTCCCTCACTCCTTGTTTTCCATATACAACATCCAAGTGCAGAGGTATAAAATACCCAAAACAAGTTTTAAAAGTGGATTTACTAGTAGAAGTGTGGACCACTCTGTTATAAGAGTGTTGAATATAAATGAAATTTTCATCCCAAGTCTTTGGATGCTCCTTATTGTAACCCCTCAAACGTTGAACCAGTGTCCTATTGACTACTTTTCTCTACCCATATATTATGGATGGAAAGTTATATATATATATATATATATATATATATTGGTGTCCATCTTCTCCGAAAGTGTAGTCTAAAAGGCACTAAGAAATCTAGTATCCCTATCTAAGATGATGCTCCTTGGTATCCCAAAGTGTACCCAAATCTATTCAAAGAACATTTTGTTTCTTATTGTCCTTTGATGGTATTTTTACAAGGAATAAGAATACACATCTTGTTGAACCTGTCAACTACCACAAACAGATAGTCATGCCCCTTCCTAATCATTTTCAGACACCCACAAAATCCATGGAAATGTAATCCTAGGTTCTAGTGGGAACATGTAAGAGATGGTATAAACATTTTGTTCTATTACTAGGGTTGCTAGTATAATAAAGTACACATCCTCTAATAAATCGAGCTACATCTTTCGAAAGGGACTATGCACATACCTTTTGTATTAAGAAACTATCTTCCCAACACCAAAATGTCTTGCAATCTTGGAAGAACGACACTCTCTAGTAAGCTACAATATTTCACCTTTAGGAACATAAAGCTTGTCTAGCTTGTAGAGAAACCCATCTTGGAGATGATAGTCAACCTTACTATCACCTTTTTCTACATGAATTTGTCCTTGTAGCTACTAAAACACCTCTTTAAAGTCTTCATCTTCCATGTATGCCTCTTTGTATGTATCATGGGTAAAATACTCCATGTGCATAAGAGTTCCCAAAGTTGTAATATTAGATGTGGGTGGACTTGAAAGCATGTCTACCAAATTATTAGTGATAACCTTCTTATATTTGAAGACTATATGAAATTGTTGCAAAACCCAATCCAATTGTAGTGTTAGGTTTGTTGAAGCTTACTCTAGGCCTACAAATACTACAATGACTAGTGATTAATGTGGATAATGGTTTCCTTTCCCATAATATAGTTCTTTCACTTCTTAACAAATTAACCAAGGGCATATATTTTGTTATCATACATAGCGTAGTTCAGGACTCCTCCATGAAACATTTCAGAATGATAGCATACCAGCTTACCTCCTTGCATCAAGACTTCTCCCATAGTATATCCACTTACATTCATCTCCAGTTCAAAATCATTATGAAAGTTAAATGATGCAAGAATTAGTGCTTTATTGATTTTCCTTTTCATCTCATTGAAATATTTCTAATGATTATTTCCCCATGGAAAACTCTTACCACTAGTTATTTTGGCATGAAGTGGCATTGCTACAACTGAACAAAATGTTATAAAATTCCATAGGTAGCATGTTTCCCCAACAAAGATCATAACTTCAGTGACATTAGTAGGAAGTATCCACTTTAGGATGGTCTCCATCATAAAATGATTGATGTTGAGTTCCCCTCCACCAATCACATACCCCAAATAATACACCAATGATTTCTAAGAAAAAACATATTTCTTAAGGTTATCCAATAGATTATTCTTTTTCAAAGTCTCTAACACCTACATGAGATGTGAGATATGATTTTCCTAGGTAGATCTATAAACCAATATATCATATAAGTACACTATTACAAATGAATCTATAAAAGGATGTAATACGTCATCTATCAAACACATAAGTGTAGTTGGTGCATTACATAAACTAAAAGGAATTACTAGCCTTTCATATTGACCTTTCCTTGTCTTGAAGGTAGTCTTCCAAGTGTCTTCTTATTTAAATTGTACTTGGCGATATCCCAATTTTAGATCCAACTTGGTGAAGTACTTGGCTTGTTGCAATTGATATAACAAATCATTGATCCTAGGAAAAGAGTTTCAATTCTTGAAGATGATCTTGTTAAAATCTCTATAGTCAATATACATTCACCAAGTCCCATATTTCTTGGGTATTAGGATTATAGGTGACCCACAAGGTAGGTTGCTTCCTCAAATTACTTCCTATTTCAACAATTGTTGCAATTGTTTCTTCAGTTCACCGACTTCTAGGATGGACTATCGATATGACCCAATATTTGGAAACAGGGAGTCAAACAACAACTATATCTCATGCTCCACTTCCCTCTTAGGTGGTAACCCTTTAGGATCTTGAAACACTTCTTTGTATTCCTACAACAACTCCTCCAACTAATTTTTTTGTTATTTAGCATATCCCTCCAAATATGACTTTACTTTTACAGATTCATCACCTGACTAATTCTCTCTAAAGAAAATCAATACAAACTTCATACTAGAAATATATTTTTCTTAGCTTGGTTATCACTTATCAGAGAGATATTGGATTTACCTTTATGTGAATTGATGATGAAATACTTTCCATATTTGAAAGAATTCACATCCTTCATGATGAAAGGCTTCCCATCCTTTGTGTGCATTGAAGATGAAAGACTTTCCATCCTTATTGCCAAAGTCGATTCTCAACCTAAGATGAAGTGGTGACCTGGTTAAGAGGCTAAGGAGAAAAATTGATAGAGGGTAATTATGTCCTATCTTTTTTATTTAAATGAATAGGTATTTGGAAGGGAGAAACAAGAATTCAAAGTACAAAATTGACGAGTCATCGTTTCCAAAGGGAACCTCTAATGAGTAGGTGAGAAAAGTTGCAGCAATGCAAGAGATGGTAGTCTATGATGAAAAAGATTTAGAAACTGCATGGAAAAATGTAGAGAAACAATTTACTTTATAGGGATATTAAATCGAGAGGAACCCCTGTTTCCAGCCTTGGCACAACATTGCAATAGCTTAAATGGAACTAGGTTGTTAGATTAAAAAAGGAAGTGGTGCAGTCTATAATGGCACTCAAGAATATATCTGTTGATATTGGTTGCTTCAAGTGACATTGGTTTGATGGACAACAAGGAATAAGATGAGAAGAATGATGAAGCCCACTATCCCTCAACTTCTAGGATGGTTTTTTCCAAATGGTTTGTGATTTTACCAGATAATGACAACAAAAAGGAAACAAAAGTAAAGACTAGTTTTGTCAGTTTTATAAATGAAATTGTTGAAAATTCATCAAAGCATTCAAACAAGGAACCTATTTCTCTTTTGTTAAATGCATTTCTACTAGTGAGATGTAGATTCATTCTATCTCTTAACACATATTGAGAAACCATTGGTGGTATAGCTAAGAATTATAGTCTAACAAATGGGAAGAATAAACCTCTATCAAATGTCATTTTGTTGATGAGGTGAAAGACTCACTTTTCAAATCTTTCATTAGAGGTGTTGAAGGAAATATGGGCTAGTAAATGGGACTTCACCAACTAGTCATGAATAAAATATTTTTAATCTTTTATAAAATAAATCAAACATGTAAAAGCATTTTCAAGAACATTGATAGTTAAGAAACACTACAAAAAAACTATAACATCATTTACTTACATCAACTAAACAAGAATGTGGTTTCTAGAACCCAATATGGAGAATCATAAGGTAATTACCAAGAAAATATTAATGGATCCCAATAATATACTAGAATACCTCCATAGAAAGACTAGGAATTATATGGAGATCAACCCATAGAATAAGGATGGAGACAATTGGAAGAATTGAATATTATATACAAATTGTCCCCAACATGAGATTCTATAACTATACCCAACATGATTTATACTCTATAATGTACAAACTGCAAGCAAAACAAAACATTTCTTGGATTGGTTTCTAAATCCCACAACTCCCCTCGTGGTTAACCCAAAACAAAAACAAAAAATTTAATCTCACTCTAATTCTTACATTTTGTCCATCCATTTATTGAACAATTGTGAGTCATTATATATCTACAAAAAGAACTTGAATTATATTGCCTCCACTTTCAATTTCCTTTCTTTTGTCATTTTTTCCCTTGTTTTCTCTTCTTCTACTACTACATTATCTACCATTTTCTCTTCTTCTTCATGGGTTTTAAAGTCAACTACCTCCTTGGCCTTATCTCTATATAAACTAAAGGTGCTTAGTCAATATAAAATAGATGGGTTTCTTTTGAGGTCCTTATTGGTGTTGGTGTTTTGGCACATTATGTAAGTAAGAACAATGGTTCTCATCACCACACTCAACAACACAAGTAACACAATGGAATTGAAACAACTAAGCATTGCATCCCACATATAAGGAAAGGATTCCATAATTTTTCCCAACATGATTTCTTCTATGTAATATACATACGTCAAGAAAAATAAAACCTTTCTTGGCTTGGCTTCAAGATTCCATAGCTCCCCTCCCAATCAAACCCAAAAAAATATAAAATTGTATAGATCAATCTAATTCTTACATTTGATCTGTATGTTCATTAATTATCATAAAAACTATGATCCATTATATTTCCAAAGAAATACTGGGAATTATATCGAGATGATCCCATAGAATGAGGATAGAGACTACTAGGAAGGGAAAAGAAGGATGGGGGCATTAAATAAGGGGTAAGAAGAAGGAAGGTGTCGGTTGCGGGGAGAATAAGGATGTAGATGGGGGAAAAAAAGGGAGGATTGGATGATGATAAGAAGGGCAATGATGAATTCAAAATGTAATGGTGAAGAAAAAATGGGTGAAGGTAATAAATATGAATCCCCTATTCTTGTATATGTCATTAAGTATGTTCATACTTCTCATCTCTTTAGTGATGAAAGCCTAAATGCATGCTCTATAAAGTAATTGTCTTAGAATACTATTAGCATATATGTGTTTTGGGTCTACCTAAATCCTTGAAGAACCAAAAGGTTGTGATTTGAGGATATGAAGGTCTTATCAAGCCCACCAAAATAAAATAATTTAACAGGGAAGATTTCTTTAGCATGCATCCAATCTTAATGATATATCACAACACTAGGTACTTAGCAACAACTTGAATAATGGATATTTTTCTTCTTTATTGTAGTGCATTAGCCTAAATTTTGAAGAGAAGAGATGGGTTTCAGGGAGGATATATGCTTTCCTAGTTGCTCAATTGTAATTTTTTTTCATGGAGTAATAACACAACAATTTTTTTATATAAATTCATATAATGTCCCCTAATATATTATATCCATTCCATTCAGGTGGAATGGATAACATAAACTAAGTTGTAAATACATAAATATATGTTTGCAACCTAGTTTTCTATATCATTCCCTTCGTAGTTAGCTTATGATTCTTCACATCATGTTCTATTGTTCCTTTCATAGTTACCTTATGATTTTTCATGTTAATTTTTGTAGACTACACTATTGTTAATGATTAGTAGGAATTCCCTAAAATAATGATGTCATAATATAACAATTTCATAGAACACATACTTTTTTATCAAAGATCCCATCATGAAACTAATACTATTATTTATATCTATGAATGTGATTCTATATTGACACACATGATGTACAAATGACACAAGTGATGCATGGTTGGTTCAAGTGATACACAAACAATGCAAATATGATGCAAGTGTGATGCATGAAGTTTAACACACCCAACCCCTTAATCATATTTAGCGGAGTGGGGCATACAAAATTTTCAATATTTCCCACTAATTAATTTTCTTGAACACATTTTAGATGTTAAAATTAAGCTTATAGGATTAATTTGCTCCTCAATATATTTCCAACAACTATATTCTTACTCAATTATGAGCTCAAAGAAATAAGTTATGGCCTTTTAAGGATTTTGACCTTATTTATTTGATGATGTCATCATGCCTACATGGAACTCAATACCACATGGCATTACAATGACACGTCAAAAATTGTATGGACATGTTCACATTTTTCGAGGAATTCCTCATCTTTGGCTTATCACACCAAATTATTTATTATGTGATGCAGCTTATTTCATCCTATAAATTTACCTTATCACACCAAATAAATTTTCATGCAATGATGTATAACATCCCGAACTTTTAGTCCATCTGATGTATCACACCTAAAATTTCTTGGTACGATATATTGCATCTCCTTAAACTTTATTTTCTTCCCATTATTTTCTCTATCCTTCCTTATTTTTTTCCTTGTCTCTTCATCTATATATTTCTCCCTCATCTACGTCGTATCAAGATTCAAATTTTTGGGTGTGGTGTATAGCACCAAAAATATTTTGGTGTGATACATCACACCAAAAAATTGTGTTTCATGATTCTCAAAATATCTTCTCCTTGTGGTGTGTCAAACCAATTTTATTTTGGTGCAACACACCACATCGCACCAAATTTATTTTCTTGCAATGAGCTTTTAATGCCTCCCTTTCTTGCATTCAACTAAGTTTCTCTCCCTTGTTGTGTATCGCACCAACTTTATTTCGGTGTGTTACATCGCATTGAAACAACTTTTAAATTGTGTGACATAGAAAAATTCCTCAAATATTTTCTAAGTCCTAAACTCCCAAACTCCTTCTTCTTGGAATCTTCAATGTATTGGACAAATATTATTCTTGTGATACGTACTATATCACACGAAAATATTTTATCTGCGATATGCAAACTTTTGCTAAGTTTCCCTTAGAAAATTTCCCAATTTTTCTTGAGTCATTCGACTCTTCCTACTTCATCTATTTCTTCTCCTTTATCCAGTAATAGTAGCATATCTCATGAAGATTATGTTTGTGCAACACACATTGCATTTCATGAAGATTATATTTGTGTGACATACTTTGTATCACATAAAAATACTTTTCATGTGATACACAGGGTTCCTTAGTAAAAAATCATGATATTTTCTAGAAAAAACTCTAATTTCTCCTTAAGGAAAAAACTAAAGGTTAAAATGACTTCTTGTAGAAACCGATAACTATTCTAGGGTAAACATTCCCTAAGTCTTTAGGCCCATTTTTTCTCCATATAAATTGAAAAAAATTTTCCAAGACTATACTTAAATTGTAGGGCCCCTTACAATCATCGAAGGATTAGTCTCTAAGGCCCCAACCTACACCTTCTTCACAGACAGGATTGAGGGCCTAGGGTCTTGAGACCCTAATATATTTCATATATTTAATTAAAATTAATAAAGGCCCTTATGTTAATTCAAATTGCAAGAGAATCTTCTTGACAAGAGGACTCCATGTTCCTTTTATAGAGTAGAGAGAAATTAGATTGTATTATTGGAAGTAATTATTCCTAAAATAACTAGGTCTAGGGTCCACCAGGGCCACTTGTACTTAATTACATATTTAAAGAATGATCTCTATTTTAAAACATAGATCCTCTTATACTATTTCTCTAGTCTAGTCACTAAACATCCAACCAAAATTAAAACAAGTATTCAACAAACAAAGCCTTTAAACCACTAAACAATCAGTAGACAAACTAATAAATATTTCAATTTCATCAATGAATATCTATCAAAGATCTTAAATTCCTTCATTGGCATACATAATTATGAATTTCAAATTACCTACAAATAACAAGCTTTGCAGTAATCAAATTTCATCATTCAAACATTAAAGCATCATCATAATGCATGATAATGATTTGATTGTCACATATAACACTGGTTATTTATTATAATCACAACAAGCCTGTGGCATTCATCCTTGACATTCAAAAATTTACAACAACAACATAATGCATTATATTATTTCAATTAAACAACATAAGAACTTATCTATTTTGAATTCCAAACTAACTGAGGCAAAGCCACATTCAACCCAACCATAGACTTTGTTGCGCATATCCTTTCTAAAATAGGTCACTCCCAATATAGGCTATTATATCACCAAGGAAAAGTAGGGTTTTTATAGGGTGGTCACTCTGTCTCAGGATCATTCATTTACTAATCCATGGGTCTTACGACTAAGATATCTTGGAATAAGACAAATACACTAACACCCCACTACCTCCCCACATAAAACAAGGAGAAGGCCTTCTTTTTATATTGCATAGTGCCACACAAGCCTCTCCCTTTATTGCTCTTTGGTGTGTGAATAGAGGACAAACCATTGTTCATTTTCTTCCATCAATATTTAATTTTATTCTTGACCCATTCACATAAATTTTTCATGGCTTCCTCTCATGGTTGTCTCATGACACAATAGGGTATCCTTCTTGGCTTACAAGACAAAACTCTATCTTCTTTGTTCATCTCATTCTCTAATCCCTCTCTCTTCGACACTCACCAATTGAGTTTAGAATGGCCTCCCACCATTCATGAGAGTATAGAATGGTCTCTTCCATTCATCTCCAACTATGGATAACTAGAAAATGGGTTGCTCCCTCTTACCTATAGCCAAATCACATACGTTCATGGTTGCACAAAATTCTTGGCTAAATGAATCACTTCCTCTTCCCAGTTGGTCACTTTATTTCTAATAGAAACCATGGAATTTATCCCTCATGTGCACGAGTGAATTCCTACATGAATCATTGCATCCTAACAACCAGTTGCATGCCTCCTCCACTCATCTATCTATTTTCCTTCAACCATGTGTGTGGGTACTTAGGTTGTTTGAACCACCTTCTCCCCCTACCTCTACACACATGGGTGCTCCATGATGATTCCATTGGATGAACTTATCCCCCCTAAGAGATCTCATTCACCCCTCTCCATGTGGCATGATTTCAAATAAAGTTGGGGAATGATTGACTCATAGCATGAATCCCAAGAATCCCCATGCTCTCATAATTGTGGAAGGTGTTATTCCCCACCAACCTTTTACATGAAAGTGCTTATCCCATTCTTCTCATAATTGTAGAAGGTGTCCCTTGGACCAACTACATTCAATTATTGGTTTGCCAAGTCAAAAGGAGGATTTAGATGCTAAAGGAAAAATGGCATATGAAAATGGTATAAGAATATTGGGAATATAGGATTTTTCTTAGGACCCCCTCATACTCCCCCTCTTGTGGTATCTTTGTCCCTCTTTTATGTGATCCTACTTCAGTCAACCTTGGGTATTTTTTTAAATTGCAAAATAACAATATTTTATTCCATGAGGAATATATGCCATGGAAATTTAAATCATAATTAATTACAATTAATTACGGGGATTATAAATTGGGTTCATTACATCCCCTCCCCATTGGAATAACACTATCATCGATGTTCTCTTCACTAACACAATAAACCACCCTTTGCATTCTCTTACTATTGCAACAACATTTTCCATGTCTTCATCTTTCAACTATTCTAGCAACGTCATTCTCTTCACTATCTCGGAACACCTCTAGACTTCTGGTATTCTATCATACACCTACAATAATTTTCAAGTAAACATGCATTTATGACCATTTATATGCATAAATATTCCATTCATATTCATAACTCAAGATAAAATATACATTTCAACATAATACTTATCTAGATGATTATGTTTCCACATCCATATGGCTACCATGGATAGAACTCAACTCATTTTTTTCTCAGACACA
>JASDQU010371845.1:29129-48519 GCA_032191745.1 Picea mariana | reverse complement strand
AGTAGAGAGAAATTAGATTGTATTATTGGAAGTAATTATTCCTAAAATAACTAGGTCTAGGGTCCACCAGGGCCACTTGTACTTAATTACATATTTAAAGAATGATCTCTATTTTAAAACATAGATCCTCTTATACTATTTCTCTAGTCTAGTCACTAAACATCCAACCAAAATTAAAACAAGTATTCAACAAACAAAGCCTTTAAACCACTAAACAATCAGTAGACAAACTAATAAATATTTCAATTTCATCAATGAATATCTATCAAAGATCTTAAATTCCTTCATTGGCATACATAATTATGAATTTCAAATTACCTACAAATAACAAGCTTTGCAGTAATCAAATTTCATCATTCAAACATTAAAGCATCATCATAATGCATGATAATGATTTGATTGTCACATATAACACTGGTTATTTATTATAATCACAACAAGCCTGTGGCATTCATCCTTGACATTCAAAAATTTACAACAACAACATAATGCATTATATTATTTCAATTAAACAACATAAGAACTTATCTATTTTGAATTCCAAACTAACTGAGGCAAAGCCACATTCAACCCAACCATAGACTTTGTTGCGCATATCCTTTCTAAAATAGGTCACTCCCAATATAGGCTATTATATCACCAAGGAAAAGTAGGGTTTTTATAGGGTGGTCACTCTGTCTCAGGATCATTCATTTACTAATCCATGGGTCTTACGACTAAGATATCTTGGAATAAGACAAATACACTAACACCCCACTACCTCCCCACATAAAACAAGGAGAAGGCCTTCTTTTTATATTGCATAGTGCCACACAAGCCTCTCCCTTTATTGCTCTTTGGTGTGTGAATAGAGGACAAACCATTGTTCATTTTCTTCCATCAATATTTAATTTTATTCTTGACCCATTCACATAAATTTTTCATGGCTTCCTCTCATGGTTGTCTCATGACACAATAGGGTATCCTTCTTGGCTTACAAGACAAAACTCTATCTTCTTTGTTCATCTCATTCTCTAATCCCTCTCTCTTCGACACTCACCAATTGAGTTTAGAATGGCCTCCCACCATTCATGAGAGTATAGAATGGTCTCTTCCATTCATCTCCAACTATGGATAACTAGAAAATGGGTTGCTCCCTCTTA
This sequence comes from Picea mariana, assembly GCA_032191745.1. Taxonomy (NCBI): domain Eukaryota; kingdom Viridiplantae; phylum Streptophyta; class Pinopsida; order Pinales; family Pinaceae; genus Picea; species Picea mariana. Next base: position 47,377 of record JASDQU010371845.1, on the reverse strand, counting down.
CCTATAGCCAAATCACATACGTTCATGGTTGCACAAAATTCTTGGCTAAATGAATCACTTCCTCTTCCCAGTTGGTCACTTTATTTCTAATAGAAACCATGGAATTTATCCCTCATGTGCACGAGTGAATTCCTACATGAATCATTGCATCCTAACAACCAGTTGCATGCCTCCTCCACTCATCTATCTATTTTCCTTCAACCATGTGTGTGGGTACTTAGGTTGTTTGAACCACCTTCTCCCCCTACCTCTACACACATGGGTGCTCCATGATGATTCCATTGGATGAACTTATCCCCCCTAAGAGATCTCATTCACCCCTCTCCATGTGGCATGATTTCAAATAAAGTTGGGGAATGATTGACTCATAGCATGAATCCCAAGAATCCCCATGCTCTCATAATTGTGGAAGGTGTTATTCCCCACCAACCTTTTACATGAAAGTGCTTATCCCATTCTTCTCATAATTGTAGAAGGTGTCCCTTGGACCAACTACATTCAATTATTGGTTTGCCAAGTCAAAAGGAGGATTTAGATGCTAAAGGAAAAATGGCATATGAAAATGGTATAAGAATATTGGGAATATAGGATTTTTCTTAGGACCCCCTCATACTCCCCCTCTTGTGGTATCTTTGTCCCTCTTTTATGTGATCCTACTTCAGTCAACCTTGGGTATTTTTTTAAATTGCAAAATAACAATATTTTATTCCATGAGGAATATATGCCATGGAAATTTAAATCATAATTAATTACAATTAATTACGGGGATTATAAATTGGGTTCATTACATCCCCTCCCCATTGGAATAACACTATCATCGATGTTCTCTTCACTAACACAATAAACCACCCTTTGCATTCTCTTACTATTGCAACAACATTTTCCATGTCTTCATCTTTCAACTATTCTAGCAACGTCATTCTCTTCACTATCTCGGAACACCTCTAGACTTCTGGTATTCTATCATACACCTACAATAATTTTCAAGTAAACATGCATTTATGACCATTTATATGCATAAATATTCCATTCATATTCATAACTCAAGATAAAATATACATTTCAACATAATACTTATCTAGATGATTATGTTTCCACATCCATATGGCTACCATGGATAGAACTCAACTCATTTTTTTCTCAGACACACCCAATGCACTCATGATCCCAGCTAGCATGTATTCATTCAAGCCTCCTCTTCCTTGTAGTCACTCACCCTCCAAGATTAAGAATCCCCTTATCTATTACACAGTCCCTCGGTGATCCATCATCTGCCAAGGCTTCCTTGCAATGGAAGAGTATTGAGACTTACATAGTATCACAATCAAAGCATCCCCTAGATTTCTCCAACATATCATAGCTCATCACAATGTTGATCATGGCATATCATAGGGTTCTAGTGTCACTACAATAGACTCTTTTATCTGCCTTATAGTTCGACATCCATCATCTGTCCTTCCTATACACATCAATCATCTCACCTATATCATATACATAAAGTTACCGTGAAATATCATTATAACAAATTAAATAAAAAATACTTTAAATATGTTTCACATAAATATAAAGTTCTACAAGTATGAGGTTCTTATCATTATGTTTGGCTCTTACAGGTGGTAACACCTAATTTTAATTATGGACTTATATGAATTTCCATATCCAATACCATTCTACCCTCAACCTAAGTTTTCAATAATTCAAACAAATGTGAGTATTCATGCATAAAATATATTTATTGCAATATTTACAACAATCCATGAAGTGATTTCAGAATTATTTCACACTAATAACTCAATCACTTTTAGATGCTAGCCATATTAAATTAAAGGAATATATCATACATTATATATGCATTACTAGCACAGTAAGAATTACATAATGAAATCATATAGTTATGTCAATCAACTAATCTACCAATACTCATGGTTACATAATCACTCTCTTCACTTATTCAACAAATCTTCCAGAGTACTGGAAGGTTTTTCCTTTCACTACATCTAATCATGAAAATGCATGTTTAATACAAGCATGTATCGACTTAATTTATCATGCATATGTATCATCATTCATAAATGCAAGATCATGCTTATTTATCTATGCACGTTCACTCAAGGCATCATCAAAATAAGTCAAAATTTTCATAATTTAAGCTCATGTGTTTTACCAACACAAATTAGAGGATTCAACCAACAATTTTATAAATCATCCAACCACCTCCCCATTAATTTCTCAACCATCCAGAGACCTTTTTCTTCATCCCAAAAACAACACTAAGTTCACATCCCTTTAGTGCTCTTTAGTGTTGGAAAAAGGTTATATTCCAGGATACCAATTACAAGCAAGGAAACCATTGGATACTCTATAAGGCCTAAAGAAATTTCCAATTCTTAGAAATTATGATCTCAGACATGATTGTCTCACATGGCATTCACTTTCACATGGTATCCAAATTCATAAAATGGGTACAATTACTCATTTAATCATTGTCAACAAACTCATTCATGACACACCAATTCGTGAAGGAATCACAGAGATTTCCAATAATATTTACATACTAGAGGTTTCTTCCTCTGTCACACCCCACCTGGGTGTCAATGACATACATGTATTGAATCATGAACATATCACTAAAGATATAAAGTATGCCTAGAAAGGAATTCTTACCCAATTCCTCTCAGGTCACATGCTATATTGGCATTAAAAAAAATTCCATGCCAGAGTAGTTGCCATCAACATCCCCAATATTACCTCAATAGTCGATGCCTTCATGGGAACTCACATGGTCCCTTCATCAACCTCTCAACAAACATCCTCTTGTCTCTATATTCTGCATGAGGCCATCTATCACGGGAAACTACAACATCAATTCTTGCAACCATTCCTAGTCATACAAAAACCATACCATGTTAGTTATCATGTCATGCTCATTGCATGCATCACAATACTTTTAATCAATAAAAAATATCATATATGATCCAATATATCTATATGCACTCCACCACATTATCTCTCAATGTGTTTAATAGTGTAAATACATTTCTATTGTTTTAATTTCTTATAATTATCAACAACCCCATGCCTAAAATATTCACAGATATCATATTTCTCATTTTAGAGAAATATAATAACCAATAAGAGAGGATTCAAGGGATCCCTCCTTCCAATTCCTCTACATAGCCTAGAAGTCACAGTAGAGCTAATCTATTCCATGGTTTTTCTACTAATCACATAATATATCATTAGCTATGATATTCATTCAAGTGGCTATGCTTATTCATTCTTCATAAGTTTTACTTGTTACTTAAACACATATAACTCTTGTCTATAAACAAAATAGAGTTTCAGGGTGAGGAAAATTCTACTTCTAGCATTGGCTGCTCCATTTCCTTTGGTAGTTCCAGTCAAGTTCATCTTTTTCAGAGCTAGCAGATTCAAATATTATCTAACATCAAAATACTTATCATTTTAATTGGTTCGAAATTGTTCTACTCTTCTCACAATCTGTTTTTCATTTCCTTCATCATTTTTCATAAATCCATTCCTTTGACAAATATTTCACATAGTCCATCCACATATGACTACTTTATCATGCAAATTCCATCATTGCAATATCCAACAGCCCTAAAATGATCTCAATCTCATGATTTAGTAACAATTCTATCATTTCAAATATTCACATATTAATTTCAGTGGATATAACATAAGTATGCATCCACAAGATGCATCCAAACAATGGATTCAAATCATGCTTTCAAGCATGTGTGTGTGTGTGTGTGCGCGCGCGCACGCGCACCACTTGCACATTCCCCTCATTATTCATGCACATCTATTAAGGCTTGTTATCATCTTATATTATAAATGTTCATAATTAAACTTCAAGGTAGAATCATGAGAGCACCTCTCTTCTTCACATGGAAATCATTAACAATAGAACACTCTTGCATGTTTTCTATATAAGTATTATATGCAACATGGAATCATTAGGTAATCCATAGTATTACCTAGAACATGGAAAGTACCATTTTATATTTCACAACCCATTCATTCCTTCATATCATTTCAAGATATCAAACTTTGGTTAAGGGAATTCTTACCTAAAATCCCTTCAACATTTGAGAATACCAAAACCTTACCTGCATGGTTGTCATCAATTTTATTGGATACTACTTGGTCAGCTAGTGTCTCAGGGAGGTTCGCACACTCCTATCACCAACCTCTTGATAAAAAATTTAATGTTCTTTCCTTATCTTCATAAAATTGATTATCATATGCAACAACATTAACAACATATCAACCCATGCTATCAACTTGTTCCTGTTTACATGATCATCACTAACCACAGTTATCCATTGTGACATTTTTTCTTCATTAATAATATCAAACAACTCTGAGTCTCTATGCATGTTGGATGTATGCTCAAACATCACCATATGCACTGCAACATTTCACTATAATCATGCCTACTAGTGCATATGCGTTCTAACTATCTTTCTATTTCATTCTATCATGCATATGCTTGTAGAATGTGGTGAGTACCTGCACAAGATATATGTTGGAATACAGAGAGGGGGGGGGTGAATTAGTATCAACCCTATATCAATTTTTTTTACCATCAAACCCTTTTCGCAACTCATCGATACCTTCCTTTTTAAACGTTTCCTCAGATACGTAACCTATCCTCTTGCAGCCTTTGTATGTACGTGACATGTCTTCTTGCAGCCTTCGTATGTACATGACTTGTCCTCTTGCAAATTGCATACAACCTCATAAAATTAGACATTATTAGAGTTACCAGTTTTATGCAACTTCGAAACTTTCACTACTTCAAACCTTCACAACTTCAAAAAAATTTCATCACATTCGACCTCAGATTCATTAATATATTTACCAAAAGATAGACCATAACACTCATAAGATATATATTTAATGTAAGTATGTGTGTGTGTAAATGAGAGAATCTTGAGGCGTATTTATACTTGTGCTAGGTAACCTCTTTCCTTATTTTAGGGATTTCTTGTTACAACCACGTTTTCCTTTGACCAAGACTTGTAACCAACTAGGGGCTTCTTGTCCACTCTTTCGGGCTTCCAACTTTACAAGTCCATATCTCCCTAACTGTGAGGAACCACATGGAATTCCACATATCACCAAAAATTACATGACGAGTAATATCCATATATGAGGTTCTTGCCTACATTTACACTGTCCTTAATGTCCATATTCCTCAATCAACTTGGGTTCCCATAACCACACCTTTGGGGCTACATGCAGACTACATCAAATGTACAAAACTAACCCATCATAAATCTTGATCATACAAATGTCAATCAATTTTCCTACATATATGGACCTCTCCAAGGGTTGACATCAATCTCTAAGGGTTAACATCAATATCTAAGGTCACTCTCCAAGGGTTGACATAAACAAGAACCAACTATCCAACAATCTCCCCCTTTGGCATTGATGGCAACACCAACATTGACGGAAACACTTAGACATGAAAACACTCATGCTCATGCTCCCACTGTGATCATCACTCCTCATCAATGTTTATATGTATTCATGCCTATGTTATTTCTCTTCACCTTTGACCGAAGGTTAACTCCCCCTGTTGATATGTCTCCTTCTGATAGTGTACCTTCTCTAGCCAATCATAGGAAAAATAATTGCTCCCCCTGTGGGTATGTCTCCCTATCTGTATGCAACTCATCTTCCTTTCTGGATCTTTTTCTCTAATGATTTTTCTCCCCTTTACTTTTATGTAATATGTAGATCAATGTAGGGCTACATTTATATGTTTCCTTTCCTCTCTTCTAGTGTTGTTTATTGTCCATTGGTTCTTCCTCTTGAATTTCAATGACATATATAAATCATTCAAAATTTGATTTATGCATTTACTTGCCATGTTCACTTGACCATACTTGTTCAACAATGTCCTTCTGATGATATAGCTTTTGCTAATGGTTCATGTTTCCATGTTATGTTGTGCCTTTCACTTCTTTCCTTTATGATTCCAATTGATTCCACTGATTTCAATTGTAAATACACTACTATGCATATTCTTTGACCCATGCTCTATGTACCTTCTAAGCATCTCACATATCCATATTTTTCCATATCTCACAAACTTTTTATAACCCTTCTACTCAATTGTCCACGATGTTGACTCATCTGTCATTGTATCATTCTGAAGACTTCTCTTGAATATACTACGACTGATCATCACATGTTCTTGTTTATCAGATTGAATCAAAATATGTCCATTGATCTGATCTATCTTCTCATCAAACTCCGCATGTCTAAAACAACTTGTACTGAAGACATCCCTACTTGAATACATACATGTAACATAATCATAAAATTATGTCTTCCAACTAATACTTGTGTGGGAACACTACTTCTCAATCGATCAATATGTTACTCTGTACTTATCTGAATATGTCTCTGTAATCATGATGCAGGAGCATCGCCAACTCATCAAGCGAACCAGCGTGGAGCAGAAGACAGCTGGATAAGCCAGCACACATTTTGAAAATACTTTGGGATTGTTGTGTGATCTTAAATGAGCCATTTAAGAAATGGCACACTTTGTATATTGTAATGGACCTTGAGCAGATATCTCTCGTCCTTAGGTAGATGAGGCATTTAAGATAGTTAATGCTGGTAGATAGGAATTTAATTCTAGATTTGATAGTTTTAGAATTCAAGAGGGAAAACAGATATAGACACCCTCATTGTATTGTTGTATCATTAGAGAGATATCGATCATTCAGGAGCAGGAAGAGAAGAGCAAGCAGAGAATTGTGGGAAGAACATCCATGTATAGATATTGAATTAATAGAAGAAAGCTTTGATTCAAATCCATGGTTATGTGTCTATTCTCTGTGTATTGATGTTATTCTCATGAATGGTTGCTTCCTGTCATACATTTTATTTTATATTCTATGTATGGGATTTCATGTGTGGATTGAAGTCTGAGAGGATGAGTGAATGACTTTCAATTGTTTCTCTAAGTAAGCCAGAGAATTCTTGCAAGGAGTGCAGTCGAATCGTCTGCAAGGAGTGCGTTGACAAAAGGGTTCACTTAGAGATAGCTTTTGTTCTCATTTCCTCAAGGGTGCAGATAGGCACAGTTCCGTGCAAGGAGTGCGCAGGCCAAGAGAAGTCTCAGAGTTGCGATTCTGAGCAAAGTATTGGAAGGCTGCTGCTATAGTAGTGCGCAGGGTCGAAAGACTTCAACACTTAGGAAAGGTTGAAGATTTGCTGCAAGGAGTGCGTGCAAAGTTCTTTCTCAGGATTTGAGGATTGCAAAGGAAGCTTAGGAGGAGTAGGCCTTCGAACTCATTGAAGGATAAGCACAGGGGGAGTTGTCGTTGAAGGTTTAGAGAAGCGTCAGAGGTTGGCGAGCGAGCGAACGAGTCTCGTAGAGAGACCCTTCTCCAATTCATGGATTTGTAATAGGAAGAATGGACGATCGAAATCCTCCGAGGAGATTTCGCGAAGTTACAAGGATCGTCAGATCTTACAGAGGTGCAAGGAGTTTATGGCACAAAGGTTCGAAGAGTTGAAGCTCAGGAGAGGAGAGGACAAGAGCCGTCCATCTAAAGAGGATGCGTGGCAGAGATCGGTGATCTCGCGAACTCGGGAGTTTGCAGGGTGAACGCCTAAGTCTTTGGTGTTAAAAGTCGCGAGACACGAGGTCACGAAGTAGTGAAGTGGTGAGAGGTTGTGAGCCATCCATCTGAAGAAGACAGGTGGCAGAGATCTAAGGATCTCACGAGCTCGAAAGTTCGTAGGGTGAGAACCCAAACTTTGGAGAAGTGAAGTCACGAGGGAGCGAGGTCGCGAGGTTCGACATCTCAGACATCGGGAGTTGACGTAGAAGTTATTCGACCTCGTGAGAAGCGAAGTCAAGAGGGAGCGAGGTCGCGATAGCAAGAAAGTCCCAATAGAAGTGATGGGTGTAGATGGGTTAAGTCACACGTGCGCATTGGAGTATCGGTACCTCGGTTATCAGAAGTTGCAGAACCAAAAACTTGGTATCGCAAGTAGCGAGGTCGTGAGTAGGGAAATCCTTCAGGGAAAAGTTAGTGAGTTGACTGACCATCGGGTCTCAGGGATCCAAGAACCCAGTGTTCAACCTTTGAACTCGCAAGGTCATGAGTTTCGATCTTATGATAAATTAAGAAGGGGGGATAGTGCGAGAGAAGAGAATCTGTGGGGAGAATAATTCCCGATAGGGAGTCAGAAGAACCATTGAGTTCTTTGGGCCGTGAAAGAAAGAAGGTCCTGAGGAGAGCAGTCGTACTTCAAGGAGTGCGGTTGCGTCAGAGTGGTATCAGAGTCGATATCTTGTCTGTATATTTCAGGCAAGAGGAGCGAGGAAGGAAAGAAGCACTCTGATACACACGTCAGAGTGGTATCAGAGCAGGAATATTTCTTTGCTTTCTGTAGCAGAGAAGATAATTCTCCATGCCACCCAAAAGGGAGAGACAATCACCTAACCCAGAATATAGGGAGGTGAGAAGAAGAGGTAGGCTGTTAGGAAATCTAGAGATGGAGAGACAAATGCGAGATCTTCGAGCAAGACTAGAAGATATGGAGGCAGCGCAGAGACGCACAGCTAGTGCTGGAGATTTGAGTGACTCCGAAGGAGAAGTTGAAGCCGAACAACAAGAAGAAGTTGCAGCCGAGGATGCAGCAAATGAACGACTGATCAAAGCTATCGCCAGAATGGGTGCGAAGGTGAATATGGACATTCTAGTCTATGAGGGGAATCTGGATGCAGAGGAGCTACTGGATTGGATTAGAGCTCTTGACACCTACTTCGATTATGAGGATATCGAAGAGGATAAGAAGGTCAGACATGCTGTCACACGCTTGAAAGGACATGCAGCATTGTGGTGGGATGAGCTACAAGCTGATAGACGCTGCAAAGGCAAGAAAAATATTAAAAGCTGGGATCAAATGATTGTGAAAATGAAGGCGAAGTTCATCCCAAGGGATTATCAAATTTCTCTGTTTAGGATGATGCAGAACCTGAGACAGAAACTGATGACAGTGAAAGAATACACTGAGGAATTCTATCAACTGANAGTAGGTCATTGAGAGAGCGATGATGAGAAGGTTTCCAGATATCTGAATGGTCTGAGATACAACATTCAGGATGAATTAAGCATGGTTACCATCAGGACGGTGGAGGATGCTTATCAAATGGCTCTGAAAGCCGAGGAGAAGCTGAGCCGTAAGAAAGGTAAGCGAGGGCGAGGCATAAGTCATCCCAGAGGCAAGGCGGTTACCCAGGAGAAATACCAGAAGCCCAAGGAGGAATGGAAGAAGCCTCAGGGAAAATCTGAAAGAGGTGGAACCTCTCAGCGACAACCACATGTTGAAGAGAGAGGACAGCATACAGAGCAAAAGGGAGATTATGCTGATGCAAACACTTTTCCTCGTACCAGAGGTAGAGGAAGAGGCCGAGGTGGAGTGATCACATGCTTCACATGTGGAAAGAATGGGCACAAGTCATTTGAGTGTCTAGAGAAAAAGAAGGATAGTGGAGAAGCTCACATCACTAAAGCGTAGAGGTGTGATGTTGAAAATGAAGACACCGAAGGAGGAAGGTCGTTGATGATGCGTAAAGTTCTCTTAACACCCGAAAAGGAGGTGGAGGACTCAGCTCAGAGGACCAGACTGTTTAGGACATCTTGAAAAACCAAGGACTGGGTATGCAAGGTTATTGTTGACAGTGGTAGCACAGATAATCTCATTTCGACCGAGATGGTAGAGAAGTTGGAGCTGGAGACAACTGATCACCCGAGTCCGTACAAAGTTTCATGGCTACAGAAGGGACATCAGGTGAGTGTCACTAAACAGTGTTTAGTTGAATTCAAGATAGGTGGATATAATGATAAGGTCTTATGTGATGTCATTCCCATGGATGTATGTCATTTATTGCTGGGTAGACCATGGCAATATGACCAAAATGTGGTTCATGATGGGAGGATGAACACATATACTTTAGAGAAGGATGGGAGGACACACAGGTTGCTTCCGGTAAAGGATAAGGAGGTGAAACTGGAAATGAGCAACACGATACTTCTCATGAGTGGGAAGGAGCTTCTTACAGAGATGGAGAAGAAGGAAGATCCACAATTCTTTGTGGTCAGAAAACCGAGGATTTTCCTGACTAGCACAAGAGTGGATGATTTACCAGATGAGATTCAAGAACTGCTGGGAGAGTTCGCTGACATCATAGTGGACTAATTGCCTCATTTGTTTCCACCGATGAGGAGTGTGAGTCATCATATAGACCTCATACCAGGAGCTAGTTTGCCGAACAAAGCTACATACAGGTTGACACCGTAGGAAAATGAAGAAGTCAAGAGACAGGTCCAGGATTTATTGGACAAAGGATTGGTCAGAGAAAGCCTGAGTCTGTGTGCTGTTCTGACAGTGATAAGTCCAAAGAAGGATGGAGGTTTGAGAATGTGTACCGACTCAAGAGCGATCAACAAAATAGCCATCAGGTACATGTTTCCACTGCCAAGAATGGATGATTTGATGGATTGCCTGAGTGGGGCAAGATTTTTTTCAAAGATTGGTTTGAAGAGCGGATATCATCAGATTCGCATGAGGGAAGGTGATGAATGGAAAACAGCATTCAAGACAAACGAAGGTTTGTATGAATGGTTGGTCATGCCATTTGGTTTGAAAAATGCACCCAGCACATTCATGAGGCTGATGAATGAAGTCCTGAGGGAATTCATCGGGAAGTTCGTCATTGTGTATCTGGATGACATACTGATTTACAGTAAATCGAAGGCTGAACATTTGAAGCATTTGGCCATTGTGATGAGAAAACTACAGCAAGAGAAGCTATTGATTAATATGAAGAAGTCCTCATTTATGAAGACAGAGCTCATTTATTTGGGTTTTTTTATTTCGGCAAATGAGTTGAAGATGGATCCGAACAAGGTGGAAGTGATCAAGAAATGGCCATCACCGAGAAATGTTTTCGAGGTGAGAAGTTTCCATGGTTTGGCTAGTTTCTACCGAAAGTTCATCAGGAATTTCAGTGGAATTAGCGCAGCGATGATGGACACAGTGAAGAAGCAAAATAAATCTTTTCATTGGATAGCAGAGGCTGAGAAGAGCTTCAATCTGTTGAAGCGGAAGATCACGGAACAACCGGTTTTGGTGTTATCGTATTTCCAGAAGACATTTCAGGTGAAGTGTGATGCAAGAGGATATGCCATAGGAGCGGTCTTGAGTCAAGAAGACAGGCCAGTTGCATATTTCAATGAGAAGCTGGATGAAGCAAAACTGAAATACTCCACGTATGATAAAGAATTTTATGCTATCATACAGGTGTTGAAGAAGTGGAGGCATTACTTGATCCCGAAAGAATTTGTATTGTACAGCGATAATCATGCATTACAGTTTGTGAGTCAACAGGAGAAGTTGAATCAGAAGCATGCAAAATGGGTAGAGTATATGCAGAATTTCACATTTGTGATTCAACATATTTCGGGTACTGCTAACAAAGTGGCTGATGCTTTGAGCAGGAAGTGTTTGTTGTTGTAGGAGTTCTGAGTCAAAACATTGGGTTTTGAAAATTTCAGGGACATGTACGCAAGAGATGCAGATTTTGGAGAAGCGTATGAAGCAGCTGAGAATCTAGTTCTCAGAGATCGGAGTCCTTGGATAGATTATATGATCGAAGAGGGATTGTTGTTCAAAGGAAATCAACTATGTATTCCAAATTTCTCCATGAGGGAGAATCTGTTAAAGGAAAAGCACAGTGGTGGATTAGTAGGACATTTTGGCCATGAAAAAACATTCGTGAAACTGAGAGAATCATATTTTTGGTCAGGCATGCGAGCAGAATTCAAGAGATTTGTTGACAGATGTAGAATTTTCCAGCACTCGAAGGGGAGAAAGCAGAATGCGGATTTTTATCAGCCATTTCCCATACCAGGGAGACCATGGGAGGCGATAAGCATGGATTTTGTATTGGGATTGCCAAGGATGCAGAGAGGTGTTGATTCCATCTTTGTGGTGGTGGACAGGTTTTCAAAGATGGCACATTTTATCCCATGCTAGAAGACCAGCGATGTGACTCACATCGCCAATCTATTTTTCAAGGAGGTCATTCGACTTCATGGATTGTCGAAAAGCATAGTTTTGGACAGGGACACAAAATTTATAGGGCATTTTTGGAGGACCTTATGGAAGAAGCTAGGAACTAACTTGACGTTTAGTTTAGCTTATCATCCTCAGACGGATGGGAAAACAGAGGTGGTAAACAGAAGTCTGGGAGATTTGTTGAGGAGCTTGGTGACAGAGCACCATACCAGTTGGGATAACATATTACCACAGGCAGAGTTTGCATACAACGACTCAATGAACAGGAGTATAGGGAAGAGTCCATTTCAGGTTGTATATGGGATGTAGACGAGAGGAGTTTCTGAATTGCAAGATTCAGAACAGACTGCTACTAGCAGTGCTAGTGCACAGGAATTCGCTGAGGCGATGAAGGAACTTCACAGCAGAGTGAAGCAGCAACTGCAGGATTCAAATCAGGAGTACAAGCGCAGAGAAGATCAGCATCGGAGACAACTTCAGTTTGAAGTTGGTGATCTAGTTCTGGAACATTTGAGGAAGGAAAGGTTCCCAAGGGGAACATACAATAAGCTCAAGATGAAGAAAATCGGACCATGCAAGGTCCTGAAGAAATTAGGAGAAAATGCTTATGAGATCAAGTTGTCAGAGGGCATCGGAATATCTCTGATATTTAATATTGCAGATTTATACCCATACAGGGCTGGAGAAGCAAAGACTGGAACAGAGCAACCAGTGATCCAGTGGACGAAGTAGATGGCGATAGCAGAAAAGCCACGGAAGGAGTGCATACTGGATAAGAGAGTGGGTAAGAAGACCAGGAGGAAGGAATACTATGAGTATCTGGTCAAGTGGAAGAATCACCCAGTAGAGGATGCCAGTTGGGAAACTGAAGTTGTGATACAAAAGCATGGACAGACCATGCAGGAACTCATGGAAAAAATCCCATGAATGTTTTCAAGCCGAGGAGTATGATGCAGGAGCATCGCCAACTCATCAAGCGAACCAGCGTGGAGCGGAAGACAACTGGATAAGCCAGCACACATTTTGAAAATACTTTGGGATTGTTGCGTGATCTTAAATGAGCCATTTAAGAAACGGTGCACTTTGTATATTGTAATGGACCTTGAGCAGATAGCTCTCGTCCTTAGGTAGATGAGGCATTTAATATAGTTAATGCTGGTAGATAGGAATTTAATTCTAGATTTGATAGTTTTAGAATTCAAGAGGGAAAACGGATATAGACACCCTCATTGTATTGTTGTATCATTAGAGAGATATCGAGCATTCAGGAGCAGGAAGAGAAGAGCAAGCAGAGAATTGTGTGAAGAACATCCATGTATAGATATTGAATTAATAGAAGAAAGCTTTGATTCAAATCCACGGTTATGTGTCTATTCTCTGTGTATTGATGTTATGCTCATGAATGGTTTCTTCCTGTCATACATTTGCTTTTATATGCTATGTATGGGATTTCATGTGTGGATTGAAGTCTGAGAGGATGAGTGAATTATTTTCAATTGTTTCTCTAAGTAAACCAAAGAATTCCTTCAAGGAGTGCAGTCGAATCGTCCGCAAGGAGTGCGTTGACAGAAGGGTTCACTTAGAGATAGCTTTTGTTCTCATTTCCTTGAAGGTGTAGATAGGCACAGTGCCATGCAAGGAGTGCGCAAGCCAAGCGAAGTCTCAAAGTTGCGATTCTAAGCAAAGTATTGGAAGGCTGCTGCTGTAGTAGTGTGCAAGGTCGAAAGACTTCAACACTTAGACAAGGTTGAAGATTTGTTGCAAGGAGTGCGTGCAAAGTTCTTTCTCAGGATTTGAGGATTGCAAAGGAAGCTTAGGAGGAGTAGGCCTTCAAAATCATTGAAGGATAAGCACAGGGGGAGTTTTCGTTGAAGGTTTGGAGAAGCGTCACAGGTTGGTGAGCGAGCGAACGAGTCTCGTAGAGAGACCCTTCTCCAATTTGTGGACTTGTAATAGGAAGAACGGACGGTCGAAATCCTCCGAGGAGATTTCACGAAGTTCCAAGGATCGTCAGATCTTGCAGAGGTGCAAGGAGTTTACAGTGCAAAGTTCCGAAGAGTTGAAGCTTAGGAGAGGAGAGGACAAGAGTCGTCCATCTGAAGAGGACGCGTGGCAGAGATCGGTGATCTCGTGAACTCGGGAGTTCGCAGGGTGAACTCCCAAGTATTTGGTGTTAAAAGTCGCGAGACGCAAGGTCACAAAGCAGCGAAGTGGTGAGAGGCTGTGAGCCGTCCATTTGAAGAAGAAAGGTGGCAGAGATCTAAGGATCTCACGAACTCGGAAGTTTGCAGGGTGAGAACCCAAACTTTGGAGAAGCGAAGTCACGAGGGAGTGAGGTCGCGAGGTTCGTCATCTCAAACATCAGGAGTCGACATAGAAGTTATTCAACCTCGTGAGAAGCGAAGTCAAGAGGGAGCGAGGTCGCGATAGTGCGGAAGTCCTGATAGAAGTGACGGGTGTAGATGGGTTAAGTCACATGTGTGCATAGGAGTATCGGTACCTCGGTTATCGGAAGTTGGAGAACCAAAAACTTGGTATCGCAAGTAGGGAAATCCTTCAGGGAAAAGTCAGCGAGTTGACTGACCATCGGGTCTCGGGGATCTGAGAACCCAGTGTTCAACCTTTGAACTGGCAAGGTCATGAGTTCCGATCTTCCGATAAATTAAGAAGGGGGGATCGCGCGAGAGAAGAGAATCTGTGGGGAGAAGAATTCCCGATAAGGAGTCAAAAGAACCATTGAGTTCTTCAGGCTGTGAACGAAAGAAGGTCCTGAGGAGAGCGGTTGTACTCCGAGGAGTGCGGTTGCATCAAATCACTTCTTACTGCTCAAAAGATGGTTCTCTTATCTGTAGTATCTACTACATGGAATCCCCCTGTTCAACATACATATTTATTGGGAGCCTCCAAGTCAGATGGCTCAGAAAAATACCCGCTTTGAAGTGGAGTAATCTTCCTCTTCGTTTGTAGCCTCATCATCTTTCTGAACAATGACTTCTGCATTGTTGCTTGTGGATTGATATTGCACTACGATTACTGAAAGTACAATCTCTTGAACCTGTTC
Organism: Picea mariana; assembly: GCA_032191745.1. Taxonomy (NCBI): domain Eukaryota; kingdom Viridiplantae; phylum Streptophyta; class Pinopsida; order Pinales; family Pinaceae; genus Picea; species Picea mariana. Next base: position 32,172 of record JASDQU010371845.1, on the reverse strand, counting down.
TTTATTCACCTTCTCTTATTTTCTTTCTCGTACTATTGTGATCTTTGGGATCTGGTCTTTATTCACCTTCTCTTCTTTTCTTTCTCGTACTACTATGATATTTGGGACCTTATCTTTATTCACTTGTTCTTCTTGTTTTTTATTTCTTCTCCAAACATTCCTATATCTGACATCTTTCTTTTTCCTTGTAGATTTGTCTTCATCTCATACTATTGTCAATCCTGAGAGTATGACTTCTAGGTGTCCTTCATTCATTCGATCTTCCTTTTCCTGTTCTTGTTTTCTTTTCTAAACCTTTTTATATCTAATATCAATGTTCTTTCTCAAATAAGTATCCATCATGCTTCTATAATCATGAGCTATGTGTCCATAGTTATGGAATTTGTAACATTCAATGTTATGTGGGGCCACATGAGCATTTCTTGCTTGAATATTTCTTCCATAAGCCTTGCAATCTGCAACCTTATGTCCAAAGTTAGTACAATAAAAACAATGACCATAAAATAAATTTACATACCTGAGAGTAAATGATCTTATGAATTCGTGTCTTGGTTGATCATGATCTTCTCTTCTATGGATCCCTTCATTATAGTTGAATCTTCTTTGTTGCCTAAATGTGGTAGGCCTTGTTGAAGATGTATCTCTATTATACTCATTCTTCTTGGATTCTTGTTGACCATGATTCCTTCCTTTGAGTACTTCAACATAACTCTTATTCTTTTATTCATTCTTCTTTTCTGGAAACCTAGAATGCTTCTCTTCATTCTCTACTATTGATGTGGATGTTTCTATATCTTCAACGTTCTTGTTGAACTTGACAATTTTACTTCTCAATGCGACAACTCCTTCTTCAAGCTTCTCAACCTATTCTTCTTTCTTCATCATCTAAATCTTAATGACTTCTTCTGTTCAATTTTCTTCTTCAAGTTGGATCTTCAAGGAGATGATTTCCTTTTCAAGTATTATTTCTTCTTGACCAAATTCTACTTCAATTTGACTTAAGTCTTCATTTCTTTCCTTAATATGGTCTATCAAAATATTCTCTCTTTTCTGATTCCTTTCTTTCAGTTCCCAAACATTAATTTTGTGTCATTGCTTCCTTTCTTAATGCTTCTATTTTGTCTTCCAAACATTGCTTTTGATCCTTGAGATTTTCTTCAATACTTCTCGCTTCTTATAGTTGACCTTTTAGCATCATGATCATCTTCTCGACTTATTTGGTGTTAGAGTTCTGTGATTATTCTGTCTTCTTTAGTTCTGACTGGAGTGACTTGTTTTCTTTTCTTTCAGTGCTCAGATATTCAATTGCATTGATCAATTGTCCTTTGTAATGAAATTTTTCTTCTTCGTACTCTTCCTCTTCTAAATATGTTTGACATGATGAGCATATCTATTCATGTTATGTACCTGTATCTTCTTTATCAATCTATGAATCTGTGATGGGATAAGAATATATATTATGTAGCTTATCCAAAATTTCTTTAGCTGATTAACTTTTTCCCACTTTGTCCTTTACTGAATCAGGTAATCTTTCCATGATGAAATCCATTGCTATTTTTTTGTTCTTCTTCAATTCGTTCTTGTTTGTAGTCTTTGGTTTCTTTGAACCATTATATCATGTAACAACTAAATACCAAATATCATATCCATGTGCCTACAAAAATGTTTTCATTCTTCTACTCCAAATCTCATACAATAGACTACTCTGACCATCAAACATTGGTACTCCATTCTCATTGTATTCCATGAACTCCTTCATGATATCCTTCCAGCGGTTAAATTGTTTCCTTGAAGGAAATGACTCTGATACCAATTTTTGGAATACTAAGAGGGGGGGTGAATCAATATGAGCACTTTATACCACTTTTAACCATAATATATATTCTTTCACTTTATAAACAATGTTCAATAGTTTATCATCAATGTATCATCTATGATTGCATTCTATATATATATATATATATATATATATATATATATATCATAAGCATGTAGTCATAACCATCCTGACATCAACATCACATCAAGAACAAAGTACACCAGTATTTATGTGGAAACCCAAATGGGAGAAAACCACATAATGTTTTCTTATTTATATATATATAATTCATTCATAGGAAGAACAAACTTCCCAATTCTCCAACAACAAATGGAGTGAGGATACAACCCCCTATTTACAGGCTCCAACTTGAAGGAAGCTACAACTCCCTAAATTATCTAGCTCCAACAAGAAGGAGGCTACAACCCCCTAGGTTCTTCGGCTCCAACTAGAAGGTGACTAAAACCAACTAGTTCTCAGGCTCCAACCTCAAGGAAGCTCCAACTCCCTATTTCTCCAGCTCGAACCGAAAGGAGGTTACAACCTGTTGTCCTTGCCCTATCCAATCGCCTTGAAATATAAGTGTAGACTAACAGTTACTACCACAATCACTGCCGCTATCAATGCCATTATCACTACCACTGTCATTGTCACTATCACATCAACCTGTAACCTGTCATTGTATCCAAGTTGATTAAGATTGGTTGTCATTGATGTCAACCATTGAAGAAAGACCCATAGCACAAAGGTTTGGGTAATGGAACCAATATTGTTTGATGTAAATATGACTCATTATTGTTTTTTCATTGTTGATAAGAAGTAAATATGGATGAACTCCAAAGTGGTCCCCTTATGNTAGGGAAAATATCCAATATGGATAGTGCTTGTCATTTCATTTCTGGTGGTATGTGGAACGTCACATAATTCCTCATGGTTAGAGAGTTGTGGCCATGAGAAGTTGGGGACCCTAGGTTTGGGTAATGGACACAAGTTTATTTGATGGGTAACGGTATGAGTTATGATATATTTTAAGATAATATTATTATATATGGATATTACATGTCATGCCATTTCTGGTGGTATGTAGAACATCACATAACAACTCACGGTTTGAGAGTTATGGCCTTACAAATTTGGAGGACCCTCATATGTCATCTAAAAGCCCCAAAAGGTCAAAGTAATCAAAGTGGTTTAAGAGATTTTAAAAGGTAAATAATAAAGTGA
>JASDQU010371845.1:10141-26727 GCA_032191745.1 Picea mariana | reverse complement strand
AATTAACTAAGTGCCTTTGGTACAACCTTGCATAATTCAAAAGCCCTAAGAAGATAGCATGTGGACATGTGGGTCTGTTACTATCCTTTAACTCCATATTGTGATGTAATCTAAGAAAAACTTGAAACTATCCTAGATTGAACATGTGGGCATGTATGGGCCCGTTACAAACTTTTAAACTTCCCTAGTGTTTTGATCTAAGAAAGCAAAATTTCAAACACTATCCTATCTTTGTAGCATGTGGGCATGTATGGGCCCATTACAATATTAAGATGTGTTTGAAGAAGAAAACTAAGAGGGGTCCCAAGAAGGGCCGTTGTCCTCTCCTAAAGGTTTTAAACTTTGTTAAGGGAGATGAAATTGTTTCACAATCTTTTTCTGATTCTCAAGGTCGCTTGAAGGCGCGAGAGAAGAGCATACTAATTGATTATAATTCAACTTCTAGTCCCAATGTAAGTTATATGTGATTAAAAATGATTTCCACCTTATCTTGTGAGTCAAAACAAGCCATCCATGTGGCAAAAAGAAAATAAGAGAAATTGATTTTTATCCTCCTAAGTGCCTATGTGTGTTTGACTAACCCCTTTATATGATGAGGGGACTAAGTGTGGTGTAGTTTTTAGAGCATGCTTGACATAATTTTTAAGAAGGAAAATGGCCTTCCCCACATCCCAACAACTTACAATGTGAAATTTTGGTCAGATGCGCGGCCCCTAATGAAGACAAAGGCACACAGAGTGCAGGCGTGCAAAAAGAAATGAGTCCAAAAGTGCATGCGCGCAGAGAAAGGCTGTCACTTAAGTGCTTGCACGCATGATGCACGTCTGTGGGGTAAAATACTCGCGCACTGGTGACAAGCGGTCGAGAAAGAAAAATTCGGATGGATTTCTCTCAATTCTCCTTTGAATTGGATGGTTGATAGGTCGGCCTAGGCCGGTTAGTGCACTTGCAAGTTAAACAAACTAAAAGAAGAGAAAAATAAACCCAAATGAGGTAGGAATCTTTCCCCAGTGGAGTCGCTAATCTGTTGCGCCTCTTTCGTCACCTTGGTGAGAAAATAAGAGGTGCTTGCAAGCTCAGTTGGGTCTGCTGAGCAGGACAGAATAAAGAAAATGAAAATGATGATGAAAGAAATCTTTCCAAATCCCTTCAATGGTGAGATGGATTGCTCAATGAAATGGTGCCAATGTGTTCTTGTCAAGGATGGAGTCCTTAAAACAATATAGGCAGCATAACATTACTTTGAATTCCTTGAGAAAATGAGGTGCATTCATGGATTTTTATAGCATTGCATTGGGTTATTGTGTAACTGCTTTGTAGTGTGAAAAGAGGCCATTTAGGGCATTATTAGGTCTTTGACCAGCCCACCATTCGGATCCTGCCCAGATTTGGAGGTCAAATCAGCTTGGGATCTAAACCATAAGTGGTTGGGAGGCCAACCACATTCATAAATGCACCGTTTAGCAGGTGCATGGATTTTTGCACTAACAACCACGCATCGTGTGCTTATGCATGCATTCTACGTTCCTGTTCCGCTTATGTGTGCGCGTGCCTAATGTCTGCAAAGCGCTCTTCAATTTTTCACTACTTTGTATAGTTTTTTCCTTTTTTTTGAATGTTGTGAGATTAATTCAGGGCCATGAATGACTTCATTACTATTTGAAGATGTTGAGTTCTTGTAACCATGTGCGGATGAAATTTCAATGATAATAGATATGGCCAGGGTAATTAAGGAACTATCTAATAAAATATCCATAATGGAGCTAGAACAGGCCAAAGATGATTCTTTCTCCAAAAATGATTTCAAGAGGAACCCCAACCCCCCGAACTAGCAAAGACAAATAAAAAACGAAGATCAAAAAATACAAGCTCCCCTAAAAGACGGAAATTTTATAGGAGTGAATGATCTCCAAGATTTCGGAGATTCGGATAATGATGTCATGAACTTCGGTGATGACTGCACACAACCGTATCTGACTAGAGAAGATTATGAAAAATCTCTAAACACTCAACAACCGTCGGTTAAGAGTGAAGAAAGAGATCATACTGACCTTTGTGGCTCTCAACATGAAACCGAAATGATAATGGCCGAGATCCTACCTAAGTATAACTTGAGATCTAAGAGTAAGCTCATTTCAACTACTCAACCTAAGAAAATTCTCCCAAGAGGTCAAACTTATGAGCCTATTCCAGAAGAAACCCTATTACCTAACAACAAAGCGAAAGTAGTAAGCACACAAGAATCTGAAGTGGGAAAAGTTGAGACCCAAGCATAAGGAACCGAAACAACTAATAAAATTAGGCCTTCAACCAAGACCATGAGTAATAAAGAGGTCCAGACGAATAAGTCGGAAAGGAAGGATTCAGAAGTCCGAACTAGAGAAACAGACAATGTGAGCGGAGTTTTCAGTTTTGAAAACGAGATAAATAAAATTAAGATACCAATCCCTTTGGTAGAATTAGCAAAAAACCCAGTTTATCGAAAGCAGATTACCAAAGTGATAGGTGTCTCAAAGCTAGAAATCCAGTCTGACGTTTTAAACCTGGAAGATGATAAACCCAACATCACTTTTGGTCCACATTTTGAAGGGGCGAAAGACACTGTTTCTCCCTTTTATATCACCTTAAATGTATACGATCAATTGCTACATAATTCCATGCTAGACTCTGGAGCCTCCCATAACGTGATGCCTCAAATTATTATGGACAAATTGGGTCTCCAGATCACCAGACCTTACAGAGATATTTACTCTTTTGACTCTAGAAGAGTTAAGTGTATGGGGATGATAAATGATTTAGTAGTTACCCTGGCACAGGTCCCAGTTAAGAGTATCTTGATGGATGTGGTTATTGTTGATATTCCCCCTAAGTATGGCTTACTGTTGTCTAGGTCATGGGGAGCCAAGCTGAGGGGGTTCTCTTCAACTGGATATGACATTCACCAAAATTCTTGTGTTTGGTGGGAAATTCACTCAATTGTACAGAGAGACGAGGTTAGCATATATAGTAAGCGACCCTCAAAATCCGAACAATTTCCCTATTTACATTGCAAATCAAGATTTAGGAAATTGTATCTTATCTTTTGACGACGGTTTAGATGGTTTTCCAGAAGAAAATGATATAGAACAGGAAGATTCAGGTTACATGACCAAGGATATGTGTAGCACCAGTATCTGGAAAATGTTTTTTGATGGTGCCTCATCTTATGAAGGCGTTGGTGCAGAAGTGCTTTTAGTGGCTCCCGAAGGAAAGTTCGTTGTTCCTTTTTCTTACAGACTGTAATGGGATATAGATTATACTAACAACATATGTGAATATGAAGCGTTGGTCTTAGGATTAGAGGCTTCCAGGAAGCTAAAAATAAATAACCTAGAGGTATACGAAGATGCAGAGTTAATAGTCAAACAAATAAATTGACAGTACCAAGCCAAGCATCCCAGATTAAGATCATACAGGAATTGTGCCTGGGATCTTATGGAAAAAAATTTCTTGTCCATAAATGTCCACTTCATCCCACGCACAGAGAACTTACATGCTGATGCATTAGCTAAAGCAGCTTCAACTTTCACTCCTCCTACAACCTTTAAATTGAAGTATCACATAGAGATAAGACACATACCATCTATACCAAATAATATCCAGCACTGGCAGGTTTTTGAGGATGACGAACAAATTAAGAAGTTTCTCTAAGCAGTAGGTGAATTTTCCGAAACTCAGGCAGACCAAGAAAATCAAAATGACCTGATATGGATCATGTAAGAAGGGGAGGATCCTCAAACTTTCCGAGACAAAATCACAAATTATCATATGCTGGTCCTAAAAAACAACCATATTCTGAAGGGACTAATCCCTATGGAAAGGTTGTTTGATCAAAACGACATACCTATAAAATCCACCTTACAACCCCAACCAGAAGAGGTTGAGGACTGTGACATAGTAACCAAAGAAGAGTCCAGGATGGTTAAAATTTCTAAACTTCTCCCCCATGAAATAAAGGACAAATATAAGGACCTACTCAGACAATTTAAGGATGTTTTCGCCTGGTCTTATGATGAGTTAAGAACTTACGACACTACCGTGATCGATCGCAAGATACCTTTAAAACTGGGGTCAAACCTTTTAGACAATATCTTAGGCAGATCAACCCTATTTTATTGCTTGTGGTTGAGAGAGAAGTGAAGAAAATTTTGGAGGTGAAAATTATAGTACCTTTTAGATATTTTGACTGGGTGGTGAATCTGGTCCCAGTTCGAAAAAAGAGTGGAGAAATCAGACTATGCGTGGATTTCATAAATTTAAATAAGTCATCTCTTAAAGACAACTATCCACTGCCTAAAATGGATCATGTGCTAGAAAGGGTAGTTGGGGTGAATAGAATATCTATGATCGACGGTTTCTCTGGATATAATCAAATTGCCATGAATGAACAAGATAAAGAAAAAACAACTTTTACTACTCCTTGGGGTACGTTCATGTATGATAAGATGCCTTTCGGTTTGATGAATGTAGGAGGCACGTTCCAACGCGCTATGGACATCGCTTTCATCGAAGAGAGGGATAAGTTCATAGTCATCTATCTCTATGATTTAACAATATTCTCCAAATCCGACGAAGAACACCTGGTACATCTTAAACAAACATTCAAAAAGTGCCGCAGGTTTGGTCTATCTTTAAACCCCAAGAAATTACACTTCGCCATGCAAGAGGGTAAATTAATAGGTCATATTGTATCTAAGGATGGAATTAAGATTGATCCTAAGAGGGTTGAAACAATAGATACTATAAACATTCCCAGAAATGTAAAAGAAATTCAATCTTTCTTAGGAAAAATAATTTTTTTACGAAGATTTGTCCCGAATTTCTCTGAAATTGTAAAATTGATCACATATATGCTGAAAAAGAACAACGAAGTAAAGTGGAAAATAGAATCCAACGTGTCATTCACACATATTAAGAAAGTAATAGCTGAGGCACTTGTATTGGCAAGTCCTGATTATCTAAAAGACTTTCTTATTTTTTCATTTGCCTCTGAACACACGATTGTTGTGGTGCTCCTCCAAAAGAACGAAGAGGATTTCAAACAACCGATTTCCTTTTTCAACAAGAGTCTCAGAGACGCAGAACTTAAATATGATATAATAGAAAAACAAGCATATGCCATGGTAAAAGCATTGAAGGAATTTATAACATATGTGTTGCACTCCAAGATCATTGCGTACGTACCAACTAGTTCTGTGAAAGATATTTTGGTACAACCAAACAGTGACGGTAAAAGAGGATGATGGCTAGCCAAGATTCAATAATTTGACCTGGAAATCAAACCTACTAAATTAATAAAAGGACAAGGCCTGGCCAAACTTTTGGCTGAATCAAATCTCAAAGCTCTGGATATAAACTGCCTACAGGGATACAAGGAAAATACGAACATAAGTGAGCTTGATGAACCAACAAGTACAATTAAGATCGAGGAGAAGTTTGCATTATCATAATGGTACCAAAACATAGTATCCTACCTACTGACTCTAAAATGCCCGAGGGAACTATCACCATCAAAAGCTAGGACTTTAAAGCTTCATGTGGTTAAGTATTGTATCGTCGAAAATCAACTATATTGGAAAGACCCGCTTGGTTTCTTGTTAGTCTTGTTAGTCGAATCAGAAACAGAAAGGGTTATAAGTGAATTTCATGAAGGAGTTTGTGGAGGACATCATGCTTGGAGGGCCATAGCTTACAAAATTCTAAGGGTTGGGTATTATTGGCCAAAACTCTTTTCAGACGTTAACGCCAAAGTCCGAGCCTATAACCCTTGTTAGTTATTTGCAGGTAAACAAAAAATCCCAGCGCTACCTTTAGTTCTGGTCAAAATTGAAGCCCCTTTTCAACAATAGGGGCTATATTTCATAAGAGAAATTAATCTGCATTCTAGCGCCTAACACAAGTGGATCTTAACTGCCACATACTACTTTACTAAATGGGTGGAAGCTATTTCGACTAAGAGGGAAAATGACTCGGTGGTAATAGAGTTCTTAGAAGACAATATCCTGTCAATATTTGGCTGCCCCCGAAAGATAGTCATGAATAATGTCCAGGCTTTCAAGTCTATGGCTATGATCAGCTTCTGCCAAAAGTATAATATCATCCTTGGCCATTCTATAGCATATTACCCCCAAGGAAATGGACTGGCTGAGTCGTCTAACAAGAGCCTGATCAATATAATTAAGAAAGTGTTGGATGAAAGAAAAAAGTCTTGGCATGTACATTTAAAGTATGCTTTGTGGGCGAATCACATAGGCACTAAAAAGTCTATCAGCATGTCTCCTTTTCAGATGGTATATGGGACAGATGCGGTGTTACCAATAAATTTATCACTCCCCGTGATGAAATTTTGGCAAGATCAGAAAGAAGAACCTAATCATGTCACTAGGAGGATAAACCAGTTAATCGAGGTTCAACAGCACAGGGTCGAAGTAGATGCAGAAGTATCAAGATGACATGAAGGCATTATTCGATCGTAGGGCAAAGGAAAAGATTTCCTCCCAGGTGATTTAGTACTAAGGAGGGATGCAAGGAGGGAAGAAGTAGAGAAACATGGTAAATTCGATCACCTCTGTTATGGACCATTCATAATCTCGACTTGCAAAGGAAAAAATTCTTTCCTACTAGAAAATCTAGACGGTGAAATCCTCAATGCCCCAATGGGCGTTATCTGAAGCATTATATGACATAAACAGTCGCCTCAAAAAAAAAAAGAAGAAGGGGGAGTTCATTTAATTTTATATTTATATATTCATATATAAAAATTTTACTTGTGTATATATATTTTCCATTTCGTTTTGTTATGTTGATCTTCTTTCGTGAATTTTCGACACCTTTCAGATAGCCCCAATAACCTTCGTATTTGCCTCTTACAGGATTCCAGCTGCACACAAAACAAGCAGGAGAAGTAAACCAGAACTTGGTGTCAGAAATAAATCGGCTTAAACAAGTGATACCAAAGATTTTTGATATTGTGCAAAGAAAATGAAACGATAAGGTAAAGGTGAGATTTCCTAAAAGACTTGTTCTAAAGAACTATTAAAGAAAACTGAGGTAACCTCATTCAGACAACAACATCATCCGAGCTAATAAATAATAGATTTGTTTCCTTGTTTAATCGTTTACGAAAGAATAAGACAAATTAAACAATTCACTGGAATTAAAGCAGTCAGTCAAAGTAAAGTGCCCCCGACAAAGATTTACAAGAGTCAGTTTTGAATTTTTGACTTCTGTTTTTCAGTCCGTAAATCACTATCTGTCACCCTTTTCTGTCTTCAGTTTTACCTTTTAAAAAGTCATCATCTTTCCATTTCACATATGAAGGGATAAGAGATTTCGTTTCAACCTTGTGAGCTTCAAAGAATATTGTGGAAAGAAAGAGGGTCTTCACAACTCCTCGGTCCCCTGCTAAATGAAGGGATGCTTAAAGTGATCCTAACTTTCCTAGGTTTTTCAACAATTTTGGAGGATTGAGGCTTGCTCAAATAGAATGCCCTAAGAAAGTTATTTTCCCTTTTTTCCCTGAGAACGAAGGTGTTGTGAAGGTTAAGGGAAGGTTGATACCAAGTAATCAAAGTAAGTTGACAGACCTATAATGAAAAATATTACACAGATATAATCCCTAATACAAACTGATTGCCCCCATCTTCGCACTCTAAAAAAGCAAATTATAAGACAGGTGGTGAAAGGAAATTCACAAATGATTTCCCTTGTCTCAGCATTTAAATGCACAAATATATTCCGAAGTGGTGAAAGGAATTCAGCAAAAGGGGCCAGATAACTTCACCGGGGCACTGAACAGACTCGATGGAAGTAAAGCAATATCTGAGATATCTGTAAGGCTGTTATACATGAATATCACTCTACTCTGGTAACCAATTCTTTTAAAAAACCTGATCTACATCCCATGTTCAGACAGGGCTTCCTGATTAAAAACATATAATCTTCTTCTTTTGATACAAGATGATAGCCAGAAGATCTGTTGGGTCTCCTAGAACTGTTTTGATTGTCTTAAGGTAGACCTGAATTCAGTAATGGGAAGGGGAAAGTCATGAAAGGGACTACGGCTAAGTTTAAAAAAGTATCTGAGTTTGAAAATATTTTCAAGGTAAAAAATGAAGTCTCTTTCCCCTTCGATATCCTGTTCTCAGGAACCTTTTCGCTTAATTGAAGCTATTGACTCCATTTACCCAATATCGACATGTGGTCTATTGTTCTTCCCATCTTACAAGAAAACGTGATCCCTAGTTGGAGCCTATGTTGGAGCCGCCTTTGTTTTTTCTAGCCCATCTCGAATTTCATGTCTTAATGCTCAAAATCGAAAGATGGTTTTCATATTTTCCATCTGTGGTTTCAAAATATCTGAAGTCTTATCACGCGAGCAACGATAGTTATTTTACTCTCGAGGCGAGTACTAATTTTCGTCAACTTTTATTTTCCCCCCTTTGTTCTACCTCGAGATTTCATATGTCGGATGTTATAGATCACATAGTTCACAAGTCCCGAACAACGAAACAGTGAAATCATTTTAAAATTTTACCCAGGTCAGTAACAAGAGTAAAATTTTCCTAAATCACGGTTAAACATCATTGGGGTTTCATGTCTCGGCATTTACTAAATCCAAAATTCTTACTGTCAAAACCCCCATAGCCGAAACCATGAATTTCTTGTTTTAATAATCCGTGTCAAGGTTAAAGGTAAAAGCTTAGCCGTGGTTAAGTTCTATCGGAAATTCGCAACTCGGCGTGTTCTCTTTTAAAAATCTACACTGTCAAAGCCCTGAGTCGCAAAGTCACGATAAAGATATGAACATAATTAATTAAACACTTAATCTGATTTTATCCTCCCTTTTAATTAAAACATATCATCGTGATCTCGTGGTTTCACAACTCGGCATACAAACTTCCCGGAAGCTATACCTTTGAAGCTCTGAGTCATAAAATGGCGATATAAATAATTATGTAATTAATTAAGTGCTTAATCACGATTATGTTTTTATTAACCAAAGTCAATCATCGCAATTTCGGGTGTTAGAGGTTCAAAGGGTTAAAGAAAAAATTCCCGATGCAACGAGTACCAAAAGATTAATTAACTTTGGTAAAACTAGATTAATTGAGCTAAACCAGTATCTCCTGTGATTTGATGCATGCATAGTTTACGAGGCAGTCTTAATTCTTCCTTATGCCAACTGACATTTCGAACTGCCAAAATTTATGGCATTAACTAGAAACAAGGCGAATCGACAAATAAAGATTGGGTTTTTATTGCTAAATTTATTTTTAAGCGTGATTTGACCGATATGTTCTTAAAAAGTACTAAGTTTTCAAATATATAGAGATGTTATTCGTTATAACATTGATTTCTATATTATGCAGAGCACACCTTCTCAGCGAACTAATTTCTGTATGTATACATATTTTTATCGCAGAAGAGCTAAAGAAAGATTTCCCATCATGGCCCCGCGAAAAGCGTCTAAAGCCAACGTTGAGGTTTCAGGAAAAGGTTCGGACAACGTTGTTGAGACTTCAACTCGAAGTGTCGACTCTGTCCCGAACTGGTCGTTTATTTCTGATGTTCTACAGGCCAAATTAGTGGATTATTCTGATGATTCCAGTGACAATGAAAAAGACAACATAACCACCAAATATAAGATCGTCATTCAATCAGGAATGCATAAAGTAGCGGCCAGGAAACGACTGCTCCCTTACTATGATATGGTCTGGTGGGCATTAGACCATGTGGACATACCAACCAAAACCATCATCAATGTGCAGAAGGTCACCATCGGGACTTTCAGACCTGAACAACTGCAAGCTATGTACAAGTTTCCCACCGTGTCTGACCTTACATATGATGTCAAATTCTTGGAGAAGTTCAAACAGAAGGAATGTGTGCAGTATGACAAGACTATGTCCAGCTTAATCATATATTGGGTTTCTCACCCTGCGAAGTTCAGGGCTGATAGTAATGGTATATATTCAATAGCTTCCTTGGAACCATAGTTCAAGTATATAGCTATGTTGACCTGCAGATTATATGGGAGAGAGGACACCTCACATTTCTTTCTTCATTGGGTGCCTCTAATGCATCAATTCACCAAAGGTTGTTCCTTTGACTGGGCGAAAATTCTGTCTGATAGCTTGACCAGTCGAGTTACAGAGTATCGGGCGCAGAAAGAGAGCGGAAAGATTTCTTCATTTTTTATGTCCGCATACATTATGGATGCCGTTTGCTTTCTAACACCCTTTCCTTTAATGAGCTGGAGTTGGACTCCAGTAGAGGTCAAGCCCATCCATGTCTATCATTCAAAATTGTGGGAAAATAAAGCGACAGATTTCGTATATGAAATCTTTAACTGGGTAATGGTACCAATGCATGTCACTATTTTCGGCCACCCGCCACCCAGGATCTCGGATAGTATAGTGATGAATTTGAGCAGTATAGTTGACTGGTATGTAGATGTTGAATTCTCATATCTCAGAGTTTTCGGGGCTTCTATTCCCCCACATGCATTGCCATTATTCATCCCTGACAAGTTGGTTTGTCGTGAGGTTTCTAGACAAACAATAATCGATGGCATAAGCAAGGAGATTAAGGGATGCTCAAAGAAGGTATGGCCACCTTTTCCTTTTCATTTAAATTCATATTCTTTGTTAGATTTTGGGCATGCTAAAGCTGAGGCAGTAGCCCTGGAAGACCTAAAATTGGTTCTAATTGAATTCAAGAAGCACGATCAGGAAAGGGTCATGAGTAATCATTTGGACAGTTGCAGACTCAAGAGATTCGAACAAGAAAATTCACCCTCGGATGAAATTTTCTGAGGCGCAAGATCTTATGTTGAGATTTTAGCTCAGATACAAACCCTGGCACCTAAAGAGAGGGCCAATGTTCTGAAATTCCAAGAACATCAATGCAGTTGTCTTCTCACAGTATTACGGGGTGAGAATCCGAGTACAGCGGAGGTGAAACAAAAAGATGCCAAAGGTTCCAAAGATGCGACACCCAATCAAGAAAAACATCAGGACAGGGAAGAGCAAACTAAGAGTCCGAAAGCAGAGATAAAGACTCCCGACCCACCGAAAAAGCAGACTCTGGTTACTACTCCGGGGCAATCAGCTAAGCAAATTGGAGATCCTATCGCATCCATTACTCCCTTGCAATCAACTTGGGGAAATATTGACGCAGGGTGGATTTTTAATGAAGAATTGAAGCCTATAAGGGTGGAAGAGCTCCCTCCAAATGAGTTCTTCTTTGATAAGAAGAGAAAGGCTATGGTAAAGAGAGAATTCTATCAATAAGGGGAATCGACAACCAAGAAATACAAAGTATTGACTGATGGGAAAGACAAGAAGAATGAACAATTCGTGACGGAGATAGCTGGGACATTAGTGGCATATGCCACAATGAATCAATTTTCAGTCGGGGTTTTGAAAAACTAGTTGAAACGAAAAAATCGCCTCATCAAAACCCTAGAAGCCAGACTAGCCACAACAGAGGAGGCTACTAAGAACCAGGTGAGTGTAGGGATAGAACAGGCAAGGTTAGCCGATAAAAGTGAGATAGAGCTGCTCAAGACTAAGCTCGAACAAGAAGATTCGGTGGTTCAAAATGGTCAGATACAAGCGGGCGAGCAAAAAGACTTGATCGAACAACTACAGGCTAGAGTGGAAATCACCGAAAGTAAAGTTATAAATATTGGGATGTTCCAGTCCCAGGCGATGGAAATTCGGAGCAGAGTTTCTGTGGCCCAAAAAAATTTACTCGCCAAGGTAGAGGTGATTCGGGACAACTGCTTACTTGTTAATCAAGTTTTGGAAAATTTATCTGTTAGAGAAAGAGAAGCTGGAGCAGCACGGGTCGCTTTTGAAGAAGCTGTGATAGCTACAAACAACAGGGAATCGGGAAGTACTCCCAGGTTTCCCATTTCGGAGCAGACTAGAGGAAATATTCTATTAAAATAATGGGAGCACAACATCTCAGAAGGTAAGCTGCAAGCCAAGAGGGTAACAAAATCCTTAGAAGAGGCTTTTAGTTCTATAGATGGTAATCTGTTAGGCATTGATAGCAAAGGTAATATTGAGGCATTGATTCAAATGAATATGGTGAAAATCTCACTTGATTTAAATGAAAAAGAGGAAAGAGATGCGGCCGAGATCTCACAAGTGACTATGGAAGACATAGTCCAAATAGATAAATGTATGATTAAACCAAGTGTGCAATTGTGCACTATCGACATCATAGACAGACAGATGGAAGAAAGGTTACCGCAATTAGCCCGAGATAGTTATTCTTTTGAAGCCAATTGTCAAGTAGAACCGTCAAGGCTGATATCTCGGCTAGTGGAAAGGTGTTTCACTTGTACCGAGCATGCACGAGGACAAGCTTCTGGCACCAAATAAAGATAGAGAGGAAGAAATGGAACAATTGCTCCCCTCCTTGTCATAACTGAAAAATTTGCAACGATTGAGATTACATCTTATTGTAAAACTGTATAAATATACCATAGAAAGAAAGAAAAAGGGCTGGACCTTTTTGTGTCGATTGTAATAGAGGTTTTCCATTTTGAGAGTTAATATAAAGAAAATTCGAAGATTCTCAATTCCATCACGACTGTGTTATGAGTTTGTTTTCTTGTATCTCATATTTCGTTTCATTTCATATTTGTATCTGATGAATGCTTCGCTATAATTTAGTACAACCTCTACTATAGTGAATGAATTTTGGTTTTCTATATTGTTTACTATTTTTCCTCTGTACCAGCTATCAGTAGGTATAAGACTAGTCAACACTTTTAGAATTCTATATATATTTTATGCTTCATCGGGTTATTTCTTTACATTTTCCTTCTTCTGTTTATACGTGAGATTCTCCCTTGATAGAAGCCTTACTTGATAGACAGCTTAATGTTTTCTCCCACCTCATACATTTTAATAAAGTATAGCTCAGTTACGGGAAAGGGCCTTTTATTTGCACCCCTTTTTCATTCCTGAAACCTTAAACTCTCTTTTATACGACCAAATTGAGACAACACTTAAATTCCCCCTGAGGTTTTCTTATTTTGCTGTTCCTTCATGACTGTCCCTGTATCAATACAGCCTAATATCGAACCCGAACTATCATATCAAACACATATTGCCTTAAACCTTTTTGATACTATTCTTAAAACAACCACTATTCGGGTTGAACTCGAATGATCATGGGCAACGATTGAACGGGATATAAACATCCAGGAACAGTTGGAAACTAAACAATGCCAACACAGAAATCATCCCTAGTTTCCCTTGCCGAAGGTTGATGTTTCTTCTTTCTCTACCCTTTACTCACTTTCAGATGCCTAGACGCTGTACTTCTAAGCCTTAAGTACAGACTCTGGAACAACATAATACACACACATGTTTGACTTACATGCACAATTAGTAGTTTCAAAAGTACATTGATAGATATTATTCACCACATTCCAACTATATTTCCTATTTATCCTCCTATATGTTCCCTTGATCCTTTTTATTTTTCTTAATTGAGTGAGTGCACATGAAGTGACTTATTCCTGTTTAAATAAAAATTTTGATTAAAATTCACCTTCTTTCTTTTACTTTCAACTCCCAAATATTTTTCCAAATATCAAGGTGAGTCTAATCTCACTTTTCCATTTTTATAAAATATGCATAAGTTTATATGAGTAATAAAGTCATAGATGCACTTTTTATTTCTTTATGCCAAAATAGTTATGCTAATCAAAGGATATTTTTCTCCTCAAGTATACACATATATAAACTAAATTCAATACCAAGGGTGAGAACAAGTTAACTCAAAGCCTTCAAGTATTTGGTACCAAGAACCTGACATGATTACCACAACTCTTTAAATAACTTGGACCAAGAGCTAGATATCACCTCTACAACTCTTTGAGTGCATTATACCAAGGGTGAGACCGAATTGAGTCAGAGGATTCAAGTATCCATTTTTTCTCTTTAAAAAGATCATTGGTACTCTCCATGTTGATGTTCTAGGACAAATAAATCCCAAGTCTAACAATTCTTAGAACCACATATGCAACTCTCACAATTTTGAGGTTAGCATGTGATAAGGAGCCTTTGAAATATGTTTTGTTCCTAGTTTGAGTTCAATCATGAACTCTATCTCCCTCTTAGGTAGTATTCCAAGTGACTCTTCTAGAAACATGTTGGGAAATTCCAATAATATAGGATGTTGAATCGAATTCATTATATCACCCTTCTTGTTCATAGCTATAACACCATACAACTTACAACCCTTCCTAAGAATTTTCTTTAGTTGCAACGATGCATTAAACCTTAAAGATAATCCTCTCTTAGTCCCCATTAATATTCTTGTGTGTCTCAAGTCATCTATCAAATAATCATCTTACCCTTACAGTCTAACATTGCCTCATGGGATTCTAATGAATCCATACCTATGATCATATCATAGGATCACAAGGTGGCAGTGTACAATAATACTTGGGTAACACATATGCCAATATCAACCTCATATTTTTTCACTAACTACCCTACCCCTTGTTTACTACCATAAGCCATTTTCACTAGTTTGAAATCTTCTTGACTACTTGCAATCATCCCACATATAGATAATACATTATGTTAAAGAAAACTTCATATCACTACTGGATCCATTAATATTGAAAAAAAAACATCATTAATCTTACCTATTGTCTCAAGCAATTTATATTGGTGCTCACCTTGGAAGTTATTCATCGTTGCATGAATCTTGTGGTCTTTATCCAAATCACCAACAATGGTTTGGCTATGCTCCTTTCCATCTCCTTTCTCTAGTCAAGAGTAGAGCATGCCACTATTGGTGATTTAGGAAGATCCCACAATATTCATGTAGTGGTGAATAATCACCAAGTTGAGCACTAATCCACAATGCTCAAGATGACATGTAATGTTAATGGTGTATGTTTTTCATTATTAATAGATCATGGAGTGACATTGTAATATCCCCAAGGATGAGCCCAGTTATATTATGTATTGTAAACCTATTTTGTAGGCTGGTGAGCCGAGTGTCGATAAGTTGGCGGGCTTATGTGTTTATTAGGCCGAAGAGCCTAAGTGTTAAAGGCCAAGAGCCTAATTTTGTATATGTAATTATGCAAATCATTAATAAAATATAAACATCCCTGCGTGCAGGACTAAGATTCCACAAGGTGGGTAAGGGAAAGGGGACTGAAAGGTTGGAAACAGGGGCTAAGCTTAGGGGCTTAAGTCCTTGAGAATAATAATTTATTATTATTCCAAAGTTGTGTGAAAGACATGTTTTTATCCTAAGTCCTGGAAGAGGCAATGTGTGCAAAAGGGAACGCATCCAACTCCAAGAAGATAAGTGTCGACCTGGGTGCATGCAGTTAAAATCTAAAGCATCAGCTGTGTTGGGGGGTTCACTCTTCCATTCTATCATTCTTCGCCTGAGTTCATTGGGATCAGGGGCATCTGAACCGTGTTTCCTCTACGTCTGTGTTTGCATACTCACACAAAGGGAAGGAAACCCTCATGGAAAGGTTGTTCATTCTTCTATTTTCTTGATCCTTCATCTGAAATCGTGGGATCTCTGTGATCGACCTCTTCATTTTTCTTGTCCCGCACCTTGAAACTAATGAGAAAAACCCATGAGCTGATCCTTCATCTGAACTTTTTTTCCTCGGCGTGGAACCTTATCACAACCACGCATATTGAAACCCAAAATGCATGAGCCGTTCTGTGTTTTCTTAGGAACCCGACACCTAGGTAATCATCTTATCCATGTCATGTTTTAGCATGGGTTGTTTCCTCCTGCGATGCCATGCCCATCTGTTGTTGCTACTGTCATCCATGTGTGAATGGGTGTTGAACCGTAACTATTTTCCTCACCTGGCTGGAGTTGAGTTGAGGAGTGTGTTGAAGAAGTGGGTTGTTAGTCTCGTGGTTGAAGAGGTTGGTTGTCAGGCCTATGAGTAGCTCCCTCCAGGTGAGAGAGTCTATTGGGAAGTGGTTTTCTCTTAGAGAGAGTCCAACACCAGCTACAGAGCTCTAAGAATTCCTGATCTAGCATGTTGTCGAGACCTGGAGAGGGAGGTGAAGAAACCGATGGATTGTGCTTGTGAAGGTGTATACTCTCAGGTGGAACAAACATGTGGGGGATGAGAGTCCGTGAGTAGTGGATGTAAGAAGGCTCTTGGAGAGAATCCTTCCAGTTTCATTGTGCATTTTTCATGTAACCTCAGCCTATTTTAGAATTCCCTTCCCTTGGGTGGATCTTAGTCCCATATCGAGGGTGACCTACTGCTAAGCGTGGTCTAAGGCTGGGAGGTTCATGGAAGGTCTGCATGTATTTGGTGGAATTACTCCAGTTTAAAGATAAGTATTAATATTTTTACTTCATTTATATGTGAAGCATGTCTCTATCTTTGAAATGTTATCATGTATTCCGTTGCAAGTATGAATTACAATTGTTTTCCATTAATTTTGTATGTTAGTAGTAATTCCATGGTTACTTTGTATTATTTGTTTAAATTTCATTAAATATGCATGTTATAT
>JASDQU010371844.1:34580-45175 GCA_032191745.1 Picea mariana | reverse complement strand
ATTTATTGCACCATCTTTTTTGAGCTTTGATCATCATTCGCTAACCCTCCTGAGCTTTTATCTCAACTTATCATCATAGCAATGGTATCCACTGTTGACATCAATGACAATACATCTATGACACTATGTCCAACAGCATGCTGACGTCACCTAGGGTGACGTGGACCCATATTATTCGTGCCACGTGTCACCAGGATTCATTCTTTTCATAGACCTTTTGTTCCAATTGGAACTTGACACATGTCACCCGTCGATTGGGCCACGTGTCATCTCCATATTTTTACCACGTAGCACCCCCTAGTGCGTAGTTTCTAATGAGACCCCAAAAGTTCAGAAATTTGGCGTTCAGAGGAAATGTTGGATTGTGTTGAGAAATCCTCCAAAGCCCGAAGCTTTGGAGCGTCGGAGTCCCAAAAATATGGATAAGCATAATTCAGGGAGTTAGCCACTACGACGTTCAGAGGAAATGTTGTATGGTATAGGTAGAACCTCTGAAGCCCAAAGTTTCGAAGCACTGGAGCCTCGAAGCTCTAAAGAAGCATATGTTCGGAAGTTCGCCAATTCAGCATTCAAGGGGAATGAGTGTGATGAAGGTGAAACCTCTGAAGCCCGAAGCTCTGAAGAAGTATCGTTCAAGAATTCACCAATTCGACATTCGGGGGAATTGGGATGTGTTGAAGAAAAAACCTTTGAAGCCTGAAGTTTCGGAGCCCCGAAGTCCCGAAGCTCCGGATAAGTGCCTTTCAGCTAAGTGTTGGTTCATAGCCCATGGTCATATGAGATTTTGGCCGAAATAAAAAGGGGCTAGTGCCCGAATTTTTTATTTTAAAGACAGAAAGGGGATAAGAGAAGGAGTTCGTGGGGTCCTAATTTATATGGACCTGCACCTAAAGAAGTAAAGAGGGCATGTGCACCTAAAGAGAGGATCAATCACGGGTCCAAGAGCTAATTCGGCTCTGAAGAAGAAGAACAATTGTACAGGGATTACCTCCGAGGAACAACAATGTTCAAATATCCATAACTTTCTGCTCAAGACTTAGAATTGAGCATGGAAGAAGGCATTACAAAGGTCTTGAAAAGTAGAATATAAATACTCACTTAGAAAAGTGATCTGAATAGTCAAATTTTCAGGAAAATCAGAAGAAAGATTTTGGATGCATTATGGAACCAAAATTGAGCATAATTTCCTGAATTTGTTAAAAAAATCATCCTAACAAGTTTTGTTGGCTGCACATTTTGCAGAGTTAATAGTTGTTAGATCCGAACAAGGTCAACACAGAGTGCAGAGGGATGGAAGCTATACAGGAGGCGTACAACCAAGAAGATGAGATCAGAGTGATGGATGTCCATATGAGTAATGAAGGTACAAACTCAAATGGACATGGAGAAGGAAAGGAAGAAAGCATGAACTTGGTAGAGACCATTAAAAATTTGCAAAAGGATGTCCAAAGTTATAAAGATGATAATGAAAGCCAAGGAGCAGTAGGAGGACTTCAACATAAAATTAATGCAAAGCTTGGACAGAATAGAAAAGAATATGGATAAGGAGAATGACTCAAGCAAATCAGGAAGTCATTGGTCTCCTAATGAGAAAGAAAGAATAAGAAGTGTTTGTAGACATCACCATCACTCCCCAAGGCATTCCAATAGGAGAGAGACCAATAGCTCAAGTCCATCCCCTGTCAGGAAGCATAAGAAGAGGTCTGGGGTGGATGAGCTACAAGAAGAAATGAACAAAATAAAACCTCCTACATTTGATGGCGAGCACAAGAAGAATGAATATGCAGAGACATGGTTGTTGGGCATGAGACATTATTTTCAATTACATAATTACTCTTTAAATGCAGAAGGAAGAATTTTTATCTATCAGCTCAAGGAAAAGGAATCCATGTGGTGGGACCAATTTGTGCAGGTGCAACACATTAAAGAGAAAAATATTACTTGGAAGAAATTCAAGAAGTATTTTCAAAAGAAATACTTGACTAAGAGATACTATGACAAGAAAATGAAGGAGTTATTTGAACTCAAACTTGGGAGTATGACCATAGATGAATATGAAAGAAGGTTTTTAGAACTGCTAAAGTATGTCTCTTTCATCAAGGATGAGACAGTTAAGATTCAGAGGTATTTGAGTGGTTTGCCATCATTCATCAGTAACATGATACAATATGATGATCCCAAAACATTGGAGGAGACCATAAGGTGAGTTAAATGTCTTTATGATCAGCATAAAGGAAGACTTTCTTTCCAAAAATATTGGGAAGACAAGAAGAAGTACAAGATGGAATTGAGGAAGAAGGTCACTAAGCCACCATTCTTCAGAAATAATCCTCAGGGACAACGAGCTTCTAGAGAACCTTGAATGATTGAGACAGGGGAAAAAAGGCCAAGGCATCCATCTATTCAATGTTGGGGTTGTAAGGGAGATCATATGTATAAAGATTGTCCCCACAGGGATGAAAAGTTGAGGACTGTTCACAATGTACAACAAGTTGAAATAGTGGAGGACATGGGCAGAAGTGTGCCTAGGATCTATGCAGCCCTAGACAACAAGCAAGTAGAGTTTCAGTCACATGTGATTGAAGTGGAAGGTAAGCTCAACAACCAAACCATTGTTATTTTAATTGATTCATGAGCTAGCCATAGTTATATAGATCCTAAGATGGTGGATAGATTGCATTTGCCAAGAAGAAATGATGGAAAATTTTGGTTGGTGCAGCTAGCTACCAGAGCCAAAAGAAAAGTTAATGAGATGGTTAAATCATGTCCAGTGGACATAAATGGACTGAGCACCGGGGCAGATTTAAACATCTTGACTTTAGGTTCCTATGACTGTCTAATTGGTATGGATTGGTTGGACCAACACCATGCTATCCTAGATTGTTATGATAAGGCATTTACTTGATGGGATGGAGAAGGGAACCTAAGGACAATACAAGGAATTCCTGTGGCAATAACTGTCAAAGAAATCTCAGCATTGCAGCTGAAGAAAAGTTACAGGAAAGGGTGTCAAATATTGAAGATTATGCAGTCCTAAAAGAGTTTCAGGATGTATTTTAAGAAATGCCAGGATTAACCCCTAAAAGAGATATTGATTTCTCCATCAATCTGATGCCTGGAGCAACTCCAGTATCCAAGACCCCTTACAGGATGAGCACACCAAAATTAAAGGAGTTGCAAATGCAAATTGAATATCTTTTGAAGAAGGGATATATATGCCCAAGTGTGTCACCTTGGGGTGCTCCAGTATTATTTGTGAAGAAGAAAGATGGAACATTGATACTTTGTATTGACTTTAGGCAATTGAACAAGGTAASTGTAAAGAATAAATATCATTTGCCAAGGATCGATGACCTCTTTGATCAGTTGAAGAATGCAAAAATATTATCCAAGATTGATCTCAGGTCAGGTTATCATCAGRTAAGAATTAAAGAAGAAGACATCAGCAAGACTGCTTTCAGAACAAGGTATGGGCATTATGAGTTCACAGTGGTGTCATTTGGGTTATCAAATGCACCAGTTGTCTTCATGTGTTTAATGAATGGTATTTTCAGAGAATACTTAGATAAGTTTGTCATTGTCTTTTTGGATGACATTCTTATATATTCTAAGTCAGAGGAAGAGCATGAACAACACTTGAGGATAGTACTACAGGTATTAAGGGAGCATCAATTGTATTCCAAATTGAGCATGTGCTCATTTTATCAGAAACAAATTCATTATCTGGGACATCATATCAGAGGAAGGGATAGCAGTGGATCCTGAAAAGATTGAGGCCATTAGAGGATGGTCAACACCAAAGAATGTGACAGACGTCAGATCATTCATGGGCCTTACATGTTACTATAGAATATTTATTGAGGGATTCTCAAAAATTGCACACCCGATCACTTCCTTGAAAAAGAAGGGAGTGAAGTTTCAATGGACATTGGAGTGTGAAAATAGTTTCCAACACTTGAAGCATTTATTAACCAGTGCTCCAATACTAAGGATTGTTGATCCAAATGAAGACTTCATTATATGCACTAATGCATGTAAAGAATGCCTTAGTGGAGTCCTCATTCAAAACAGATATGTTATATGTTATGAATCAAGGAAGTTGAAGGAGCATGAAARGCACTATGTTATACATGATTTGGAGTTGGCAGCCATAGTGCATGCCTTGAAGATGTGGAGGCACTACCTTATGGGGAAAAAGTTCAAGTTGAAGACAGACCATCATGGTCTGAAATATTTATTCAGACAACCAACTCTAAATTCCAGGTAAAATAGGTGTTTAGAATTTCTCAGTGAATATGACTTTGATATAAATCATATCAAAGGGAAAGAGAACAAGGTGGTTGATGCACTCAGCAGAAGAGTGCATGAGTTGCATGCTACAGCCATTAGCATGTACCAATCAGATTTGAAAGATAGAATCTTAGAGGCTACAAAATTAGATTGGCAATAGATGGAAATAATAACAAAGCTATAGCAAGGTATTTTGCAGCATAAATTCAAAGACTACAGGCTGGGGAATGATGAAATTCTCGTGAACAGGGGCATAATTTATGTACGGAATTCCCAGGAATTGAAAAATCTGATATTCAAAGAGATGCATAATGTACCTTATGATGGGCACCCAGGGTACCAGAAAACCATTACAATTGTCAAGAGCCAATATTATTGGCCAGGAAGAAGGAAGTTGTTGAGTACATTGTCAAATGTTTGGAATGTCAAAAGGTCAAGGTTGAGCATAGACACCCAGTTGGTTTTCTATAGCCATTAACCATTCCTGAGTGGAAACGGAAAGTTATAACAATGGATTCCATCACCAAGCTGCCTAGAACAAACAAGCAGCATGATTATATCACAGTAGTGGTGGGCAAGCTTACTAAAGCTACCCATTTTATTTCATTGAAGCTCACTCACAAGGCAACCAACATTGTTGATATTTATATGAGAGAAATTGTTCAACTGCATGTTATACCCAAGACAATTGTGTTTGACATAGATCCAAAAATTACATCGAATTTATGGAGAGGATTATTTAAAGGATTTGAAACAAATTTGAATTTTAGCACATCTTATCATCCAGAAACTGATGGGAAAACAGAGAGGGTGAATCAAGTGATTGAAAATATGTTAAGGATGTATGTGATAGATACACCATCAAAATGGGAAGACTACCTACACTTGGTAGAGTTTGTTTATAACAATGGGTACCAAGCATCTCTAAGGATGAGCCCATTTGAGGCACTTTATGGAAGAAGATGCAACACACCTGTAAGTTGGGACAACCCGACAGATAGAGCAGTGGTTGGGCCAAATTTACTTAGGGAAATGGAAGAGCAGATGTAAAAAATAAAACATAATTTAAAGGTTGCTCAAGGCAGGCAGAAAAGTTATGCCGATAAGGGAAGAACTCACAGGGAATTTAAAATAGGTGACCATGTATTCTTGAAAGCAAAGGCCAACGGAAGCTCCTTGAAGTTGGGAAATTGTTCAAAGTTGGTAGCTCGTTATTGTGGGTCGTTTGAAATCCTAGAGAGGATTGGTCTTGTAGCATGCATGCTTGCATTACCTGCATCAATGTATATTCATAATGTATTCCATGTATCATTGCTCAAAAAGTATGTACCTGATGTTAATCATGTTATTGATTGGAATGTGATTTAGGTGGATCAAGAAGGAACTTTTCAGGTGCATCTGGTGTGCATACTGGACCAGAAGATCAGGCAGCTCCATAATTGAGCCATAGAGCTAATAAAGTTCCAATGGACCTGGTACGTTCATGAGGATGCAACTTGGGAGCACGCTCAGGATGCTATGCAGACAGAATACCCGCATCTTTTTTAAGGTTTTTGAAATTTTGGTGGTAAATGTGTCTATATATTGCACTGAGGACATTGCATAAATAAGGGGAGGGGGGTGTAAAACCCCAAGACCGAGCCTCAGTTGTAAATGAGAATATGTTTTATAGGCTGGTGAGCCAACTTATTATAAGCCAGAAGGCTTATGTGATTATTAGGCCGGAGAGCCTAGATGCTAAAGGCCAGTGAGCCTATTTTTGTATATGTAAACACTCATATCATTAATAAAATACATCGATGTGTGTAGACCAACCATAATAAAAGAGTATGGGGGACTAAACTCCACTATGAAGGAAAAGGGGGGGGCTAAGATCTTAGGAAATGAGCTAATCTAGAGGGCTTATCTCCAAGGGAATATTATGATATTATTCCTAAAAGACTAAGCTATGGATATAACTTATGATATCCTAAGTTCTTATGGGAAAGAGAAATGAAATATAAGTGGAGAGAAACGAGATCCTGGAGGGCCATGTGTCATCAAGGGTGCATGCAAATAAATGTGGGGAAATTAGTCCATTTCAGACTCATTCAACCATTCGTTCCATGCTCTCCATCAGTCTTACCTCTAGAGTCTGCATGCACCCCTTCAGCCATACCCCATACTTTTCCCGTTACTAGAAGTGAACCGTACCCTTCTTGTTATGAGCAATGCACTAGAACCATCATGTCACTAACAGCGCACATGTTCCTTACCTGAACGTTGTTGTTGTCTTTACCTGTTCCATACTCGAATTTTGTTGATGCCTTCACCTGAACCGATACCTGGTTGACTTAAGAGCTTGATTGAAGAGGTGGGTTGTTAGGCATGTGAGCATCTCTCTCCATGTGAGAGAATTGTTGGGAATTGAGTTACTGAGGGATCCCAACTGCAACTACAGTGCTCTGAGACTTCTTGTCTGGCTTGTTGTTGAATCCCTGGAAGGAAAGTGGGGCAGCCAAAGGACTATTGAGCAGAGAAGGGGCACACTTCCTAGGGTGGGACAAACATGTGGAGAATGAGAGATTGTAGGTTGTTAGTTTGAGTTGTCAACTAGAACGAAATCCTTCATGTTTTCTATATAGCATCAGCCTAGTTAGAAATCCCTTTACCTGGGTGGAGTTTAGTCCCAACTCGGTGGTGACCCACTGCTGAGAGTTTTGAGCAGCGTGGTCTAAGTTTGGGAGGATCGTGGAAGGTATGCATGCAATTGGTAGTCTTCTATCAAAGATAAGTATCAATTGTGTGTTAATTTACATGTTGTGTATTTATACATGTGTTTATGTTTATGGGTTTTCCCTGTGTATGTTGCATGTATATTTTTACTGTTATTTCTGCATGAAACTGTGTATTGCAGAATACATTGTCTGTTTAAAGTTATATATATATATATATATATATATATATATATATATATAAAGATGAAATTATTGTTTTTAAGTAGCATGAGTCGGCCTGGGTGGTTGGGTATGTTACAATAGTCTTCATCACTTTATGCTTTATCTTATTGGTTAAACAAGGGTTTTCTAAGAGAAGTATAAGGGCATACACCCTCTTAGTTTAAACCCTAGATAGAGAAACTTGTCTTGGGAAGTAAAATGGCTTACACCCCTAAGGAGGTAGTTTCTCTAGCTCTTTATTTTCATGACCCCATTAACTCAATAATTAAGAGCACTAGTCATTTATTTTTGCATGGGAGAAATAAATTATTGCATTGGGAAACATGATTTTTGGTCATTTTTACTTCTTGCAAAGTGGATTGTATTCATTTTTCCTTGGGCACCTCACAGCCACTAAAGCGTCCCCATCAAGTGGCTACTTCTTTCTTTTCTTATAAAATTACATCTTCAGCCGTTAGGGCTGCAGAAACCTTAACTCATTTGCTTGAATAACTCTCTTATCAGCCGTTGGATTTTGCTCAAAGTTTGCACACTTATTCTTCTTGGTCTAGCGCACTTTTTGGCAAAGTTTGAGGGGATTTCAGTGGCTTATTTTCTTGTTGTACTACATTGAATGTTGTTAGACCTTGACCAAGTTTTGGGAGATACTTGGTCATGTTTGACCATTTTGGGGACTTCGACAGCCTATTGAAGATGAAGCGCCAGACGAAGCGGAGATTACGGAATCTCAACCCACTTTTGGGTCCCTTTTGGGATTTTGGGAATATGCAATGGGAAAGGGATGTCGTCCTGTGGGTTTACCCACGCTTAGGCCCACTTTTGTAATGTATAAATAGATATCTAGGCATCTATCGGAAGATATAGAGATGTATGTGATGTAAGCTAAGTGCTAATAGATTTTGTAAGTGCTATGTGCATGACTGTATGAGGCTTGCAGAGCTAAGTGCAAGTCGTTGTAAGGAGTTGTGGAAGGCTTTGTGTTGTAGCGCAAGGAATAAGGATCTAGCGAGATGCGCAGATCTTTTGTCCTATGCGAAGAAGGTTTTGGGTGGCTCTGTGTTGTAACCGATTGAAGACGCTAATACAGAAGAAGAGTTGGTGGACGTAGCCCCAGGGTGGGGGTGAACCACATAAATCTGTGTGTTACGCTTTGTGCTTCGACTTGATGTGTTTATCCCTTCTTTTGCTAAGTGCTTTGATATATTTAAATAGATATGCTTATGCTTTGTGCTTCTTAGAGGTGTGTGAATGTTAGATCTGACATGTATGAAGATGCTTAGTGTTGATCTACCGGATATGATCTGTTTTACTGTTGCTAAGTGTTGAAATACCTTAGATCTAAGTGAATGTTGTGATGCTTTGTGCTATCTGCGAAGTATAATAAGGGTTGAATATTGACAAATGATCTATGCTAAGTACTCTGTAAGCAATATAATCACATATCTATGTCCCAGCTAATGTTGCATACACTTGAGTCCTGCAACCACCCCTGCCTCTACCTCGGGTGAGACTTCATCTACTTCGCAGGTATTGCCGAAAGGGTCGGTAGTTAGGGATTTGTTGGTGCGCTCTTGAGCGTTGAACCCTGGGTCTGCCCCTGTGCCAAAAAATGGTTCCGTTGTCGGGACCTGAGACTGTGATTGTTGGGAACTAAGAAAGAAGAGGCTTGTGCAAAAGAAATCTTTGTACGTAGATCTGTGCCCTAGGGCGCAGTACCCTACTCGGCTTATAAGCTCTGTGATAAGAAAAGAAGTCTGATCTGAAGAAAGAAGGTCAGATCTGAAAGAAAGAAGTAAGATCTGGAAGCTTTGTGCCAAGAAGAAGGTCATATCTGAAGAAAAGAAGCCCGATCCAAAGAAAAGAGGTAAGATCTGTAAGCTCTGCGCTCTGATAGAGGTAAGAATAGTTAAAGAAGCAACATCTGAAAGCTTTGTGCTATGTAAAAGTAAGATAAGCGAAATTTTTTGTTTCTAGAATATGAATTTAGGTATGTTTGATAGATTATGTCCTAGCTTGAAAACTAGGGCACTAATAGACGAAAGAAGATTTGATATAAGTAGATCTGATAAGAATAATGAAAGATATGTTATACCTATGCATAGAAAGAATGTTTGAACTAACAAATGGATGCAGGATCCTAGAAAGAATTTGTTCCAGGTTAACTCCTATGATCCTAGTGCACAGTATAAAGGGAGTTGGGGATCATTTAAAAGAAAAAGAGGATTGATCCTCTGTTACAGTTGCAGAAGACCAGGGCATCTTGCTAAGGAATGCCTCAGAAGAAGACCTAGTTGTCTTTGTTGTAAGGCTATGGACCATGAAGTGTTGGATTTCCCTAGAATGATCGCTAATCTTGAAGAAATGAATCTGAACCAAGAAAACCCTAAGGTAGATCCAGAAAAGGAAGAACCCTAGCAAGAATCGGAGAAAGTATTGATACAAATGAAGGAGACCCTGAATGTCCACTGAAATGTCAGAGTATCATAGATTTTCAAAGAAAAAGAATGCATTGAAGCAAGAATAGGGGACTTCAACATTGACTGTGTTCTTGATGAAGAGACAAGTGAATATTATGCCAGAAAGAACTTGGGAAGCTATAGGGAAGCCTGTTATGATCCCTTCATTAGGAGGAATAGGACTATTCAGAGGGAAGTTGGTAAGTTTATGTGGGAGGCTTGCTCAGATATCTACAACTGTCAATGGAACTTCGACAAAGAAAGATTTTGAGATTATCAAATGTATTGAAAACAGCGCCCCGTTTACCATGTTACTAGGGAAACCTTGGATTGAAAGAGATCAAGCCAGACACAGAGAAGAAGAAGAACCCTTGGAATAGAAAAAACAAGAGTTAAAAGATTTCATGACCAGAAGGATCGCTCAATTGATTAAAGAACAGGAAAATGGATCAAAGCTATTTGACCCTAGAGATTTTGATGTCGAAGCTGCAAGACCACTAAAATACCCTCAGAAGACTAAAGTACTTACTCTAGAGGCAGAAGAGATGTTAACCCTGAAAGATTCTCAACAGTGCATAGTAACTATATCTAAAGAAGATAAGAATCAGAATGGAAAGAAGAATACTGAGACGAAGCTCACTAGAAAGAAGGCTAGGAAGCTAAGTAGGAAGAGGGCTAAGATTGAAAAATTACAGAAGGTTCCAGAGGAAGCCTCGCAGAAGGAAAATTTGCAGAATTTGAGCTTCGTCGAGATATCAGAACAGCGACATAGGTCACTTCGTCATGGCGAAGCAATATAGCCGTTGGGGATGATATATTCGTTCGAGTGATGCTCCAAACAGCGGGAAAAACATTTATGGCTCGCCACCTGACCGATGGACCGTGCCATAACGAACAGAACAAGAGTTAA
>JASDQU010371844.1:4089-14380 GCA_032191745.1 Picea mariana | reverse complement strand
TTGAACAATAATATTAAAAATTGATTATGAAGTAATTTATCATTAAAAACATATTAACCATTACAAAGTACATTGTAAATGTATACCTTTAAACTTTGAAAATATAAATATTAATGTTATTTAGGATCTATATTTATATATAAGAGGTTTTTAGTTGAACATAGATTAGTAGGCAAAAAGGTTTGTTTGGCCCTCTTTAGGGCGTTAGGAAATTATGTGTTCAACATTAAAGTGCATTGAACCAGTTATAAATGACTAGCGACATGGAGGTTTATCGGTCTTGAAAAGGGGTATGGTCATGATAGTGAGCTTGTTGCTCCATTGTTTTTTAATGGGTCAAAAAGGATTACTCTGAATCACCAGTGGCCTAGTGAAAACCTCATCGTGGATGTAAAAAAAAGAGGTCTTTAATTCCACCCTTAATAGTATTTCTAGATCATGAGAACTTCATTCACAAGAATAAAAGACTAATAACTTGGGCATGTTGTTGAACAACCTATTTTTTTGTTTGGGTTAAAGCTTCATATCCACAAGTAAAAGATCTCAAGTTCTACCTCAAAAGGGTCTTGTTAGATCGTGATAACTAATGACACAATTACCTTGTTGAATACTCTAGTATGGTGTTTTGTTTAGGGATGAATATCCCTAGGTAAGAGGTATTGCATTCCACCCTCCATGTGGTCTTGTTGGATCATAACAACTTTATTCACATGAATAAAAGTCTAATGGTATGAGTATTTTGTCGAAAACTTTTATTTGATGTTTTGGTTAAAGAATCATATTCACAACTAAAATGTTTTTAGTCTCATTCTAAATAATCTTGTTATATCATGACAACTTCAATCATATTAACGAAAAACTAATAACACGATACCTTACCAAACACCTTCAGTTTTGGTTACAGATCTATATCCATATTTAAGAAATCTCGAATCATAAATAAATTACAATTAATTTTTTATTTTCTCAAATACAATATAACTTACAAAATCTATGAAGTTCAAAAATAAATTATTCCAATGTTACATATGAATTTTGTTGAAATTCATCTAATTTATTAGAAATTCTTATATTCATTAGAATTTTAATCTAAATTATTACCGCTATATATGTATGACATCTCATATCAACCACCATATTATTGTTCAACAAACTAAGGAATGGAATTTAAAAATTATTACCATTTGACAATGTCATTATCAAGAATATACRTRTATATATAATATATTTGAAATTCGAAATCTTAATCATTTATAATAACAATAGATCATTAAATTGATCAACTTATATATATATCATGAAATTTTATATTCCACTAAATTCAAATAAAAAAAATCCCATCTCGACTACTAAACCATATCTATATATGTAAAAAGAGATTCATATATTCACTCAATGTTCACCATGGCATGGATTAACTTCAACCGTTCTTAATATTTGTAACATCTTTCTACCATTATTACGTGGTGCCCATGATTTCCTTTGTCCGAGATATTTTATTGTCTATCGAGAATTGATACCTCAAGCGATTCCATAGGTGAGACGCAAATTTTCTACACCGTATCACATCACAAGTTGCGTTCAATGGATATTGTTACCAAGTACTAGATACGATATTCTTGTGGTGTGATGTTAAATTAATCTTTGTCTTTTATGTACCAATCACTCAATGTATTACACATTATAATTCTAACTTGATTTGACATACATCATATATAGAAATAAAATAAGTGACCATCTCCCTTTGGATTTTTTTTCATGTCTCCATTTAATTAGACAATTTGTATGTTTATCACGGAAGGAATCAGGGATTGACTAAATCTATACTTGGTAGGTGAAATTGTGCTAATGAGAGGTTGAGGTTGATTTTGAGATGATTTTTTTCTAATGTAAATGTGTATTATTGGTCACTCTATTAAGATATAGAGTCATCGCCACAAGATGTAGAGATCAAATTTGATGTAGATCAAAATGGCAATTCAATGTTACATCGTTGTTTATATGGTAATTTGGAGGTTTATGACCATGTATGTTAGATTGGATAGGAGTGTAAGCTTAACTTTTTTTTCCATTGAAAATTCTACAATATATCGATAATAATATAATCTTTTAACAATATCAAAACAACACTAACATAGACGTCTTTTTATGGGCATGCCCAATACATAGAAATAGAAGGCAAACATATAGTCGAGACAAGGACCATAAATCTGGCAAGTACCATCATCTTCAGCAAAACGACAAAAAAAATAAGATCAGGGATATGATCCTCTATCTAAGAGGATAACGAGAAAAACAAAATCTGGCCCCAAAAAAGTACGAGGGCAAAGAAAGTTTATGAGATAATCAAAACATATTTATAAAAAGTGTAGGGCCCTCATGGCCTCCATCCCATTGACTATAGGCAATTTTCCCTCGGCTATTGTAAAGAGCCTTTTTGGAGAGGCAGTCAGCTTCTTTGTTTTCTTCCCTATATAAGTGCGCAAAGGAGATAGACCTGAAATATGGGATGACTTCAACAATTCTATCCCTCCATCCATCTAGATTTGCCACCTTTAGCGCTCTTTTACGGTGAAGCCAATCGATGACGATCTTGGAATCCCCAAAACATGTAAATCATAAACTGTGAGTCTAGCGGCAAGAGTTAAAGTAGCTCATGCTCCCATGAGCTCTGCTCTAGAATTTGTTCCTTTCCCACAGTTTAAGATCCATCTATACTTTTTATGGTCATCAAACATTATGACCCCAACAACACCACTAAGAAAACCATTCTGTTGTGCAGCGCCATCAAACCAAGCAAGAGTTTTATCTACGGGAAGAGTTGAAGAAGTAAACCTAGGAATACGAACTTTAAGAATTTTCCCCAATTTGCCCAAAGCTCCTTGGGAAAGATAAACAATTCTTTGCAAAGAGAGAGACCTTTCCTCAAAGATGGACTTATTTCTGTCTAACCAAATGTTCCAGCATATATAGGCAAGAAGAGCTTGTAAAATATGATTCTGAGTTGCCCAATTTTGGAAACATTCATTCACCGATATGTCGTTCCAACCATGAGAGAGATTTAGAGCCTTTTTCACTTCCTCCCAAACTGATATAGTAAAGGAGCAATTTACAAATATGTGTTTAGCTGATTCTCTTTTATTTTTGCATAGATAGCATAAACATGGCCCTTTCCATCCTCTTTTCTGCAAATTTTTCCAGGTTAAGATCTTGTTTTCAGCTAAGAGCCAAACAAAAAGTTTTATCTTCAAAGGGCAATCCCACTTCCATATTTTTCTCCTCCAGCCCCCTAGCTTGAATCTCCACAGTTTATTAGACAAGGCTTCATAAACATTCTTTATGGAAATTTGGCCAGACATATCACCCCCTGTCCAAATCAATTCATCATGCCTATCCACTAAAGAGATACCAGATTCGATCAAGCTCTGCTTGAAGTATCCCATTCCACTCCAAGATTCTCATCCAAACCCAACTCAGCATAGCTAATCCAACTTGAACCTACCACGCCCCTCGTCATAACCCGACTCGCTTGATATAATAGGTGTATGTCCCTTTGGTTTAGTCTATTTACCAGATCCTAAGTCAAGAAGGAGTCATATCTCGGGCCCAAGATAGCATCTTTCCCGACTAAAATTGAGTGTCCCGAACCCAGCTTCCATGCTATCCACTGAAGAATAATAGGCAATTGAGTGTAAGCTTAACTTGCTAGTACAAGTTAAAGTGGATCATATGAGTTGTCTTGAGACAAGGTATGTACAAAGATAGGAATTGTTTTTTTTTAATAAAAAAGAGATAGAAATAGAATATGGGTCTATAAGAGTAAGATATTTCATAGTGGATCACATAAATTTTGAAATAAGATAAGTTTTTAATCTTATTGAATGAGCTTAGAGAAAACCTTTAGATAAGGATTCATGATAAGTTTGAAGATAATATAAGTTTTCTATTTTAGTAAATGAGTAGACGAGGATTCAGATTTGGAACATGTAACTCTATGTATTGAGTATGTGTTTTATCATAAATGGAATGGCAATGAGAGAAGTCTATAAACTTGAAATTGGTATATCTTTTCTTATCATTATTGATGTTTTTAGTGTGTCATGAACATTTGCATGATAGGTCTAACAATTTGGATAGATCGTCTTCTTTATTGTTTCTTATTTCTTGATCTTCGTACACTTAGATAATTTGGATATGAATAAACCGCAAATAAATCATTTTGAATTTCTTTAGTAGATTATTTACACCTTGTCTTCTAATTGTAAATAAATTCATTTGGTTGTGCTTTGTTATTGTAAAGCTTTGTGATGTTCATATTTTTATTTACATATTACATTACTTCATTAATGAAAAATTGGAGTTGAGTATTGTCCATAATATTGTGTCGATGTGTATGAATGATTTGTGAATTCATTTCTAATTTAGTTGAATTTAATATGTATTTATCGTGCCATAATCTCGTGGCTATTAATGTTGAGATAGTGGAAGTTGTGGTTGTTATATTTACATTTGGATTGTTTGTAGTTATTCAAATTTAATGCACTAGCTTAACATTTGTGAAGTGACCTAATTATTCATATTACTAGATGAAAGTCTTAACCAGCCTCGTAAATGTGCTTTAAATATTAAAATGATATTAATAATTATTTTATTAAAACAAATCAATAATAAGATGAGTTAATTATTATAATCCTAAAATTAATTATAATAGGAAGAATGAAAACAAGGTAATAGACTAGGGTACTTCCTTCTAATAAGTTATTGAAAGGTTGGTATTAAGTTATCCGTAATGGGAGCGATTTTTCAAATTTTTCAGAAGGCGGGAACAAACCATAGTAGTCATGATTGAAGACTTTTTCAGTTTATTGCTATGGCCATCTAGTCCTGTCCTTGGTATCGTCGGTTTGAGGTGGTTAATGTGTGTGACTAGTTTTTTTCCTTGTTTGGAAACTGAACCAATTTTTTAGTTTTGTTTGCTTCATTTTGTTTTTAGCCCCTTTATTCTACTGTATCCTCTGTTAGAGCAGTTACTCGTTGTATTTTCTCGAGAAGGTGGGGTCATTTCTCACATTAATTTTTTAGTTTATTACCAAGAGGCTTTGTTTTAGTGGATTCCAGATGGCCACCTCAAGGCTCGATACTATTAAACTGGAGGTACAGGCTATGATAAGTGAGCCTGTAGATGATTTGTGGCATATGCATGAGGTTAATGGCGGTCATATCACTCATCAACCTAACTTGAACCCTAATTTTTCTGCTGGAGTCCCTGGTATTCCTTCGGTCACTCAGCCTACCGTTTCCTCATACTCGGCACACGCTCCGTCATTTGATACTTACATACCTGCTGGCCATGTCGATTTGCTAGGGGATTTACTACTGAACCAAGGTACCTCTAAGCATGTTGATAGTGGGCTTGGCTTAGGACAGAAACAAGCGTTTCTTTCGACGGCTATCGATGGTGATACTTCGTATAGGAAGCAGTGGAAAGCCTCGAAAGAGGTTAAGAAGATGGTTCTCGGAGCAGACATTGGTTTATTTGATACCTGTAGGCTTACACTTTGCGGACTTGTTGGTAGGTTTGCGTATCAGAGTATGAGTGGTGTGAAACTTGAGGCCTGGTTAGGACGAACTTGGGTTCTGGTTATTGGTTATGTTCCTGATTTGTATAGTTTATCCAAAGGTTGGATAGGCTTTCTTTGTAGAAGCCTGGAAGATGCAGCAACCCTACTGAACTCTTTTTGTGTGGATGATACGAATAGCCTTATGATAAAAAGATGGAGATTAGCTTTCAACCCGGATACTGATTTTTTCTCGTTTAGACACATTTGGGTCCTACTTCTTGGGTTGCCCTGGCTTTTATGGAATATTGGAGCCTTAAAGGCTATCGGTAATTCTCTTGGTAAGTACATTATGGTGGATGATAGATCTCTGTCGGGCTCTGTGCTAAAGATTGGAAAGGTAATGGTGGAAATTGATGTCCAGAAGGGACTTCCCGCGACTTTAGAAATAGAGTGGCGTGGAAACCTCATTGTTCAGAAGCTCGATTATTTAGGCATTCCTTTTCGTTGTAGTTTCTATAGAAGCATTTCACACCTTCACCAGGAATGCCAAGGAAAATATTTACATGAAGAGGTGATGGAACCTACTAGTGGATACTGTACTCAGGATGATTTTTCGATGGATACGGGTTTCGAAGGTCTAAATGGCAGTGGTTTGAGCTTTCGGGAGCCTCTGACGTCGGTTTTAGGTAAGCTACAAACATATTGCCCGTCTTTCTATCTTTCTTTGACTTTGGGGGAAAGAGAATTGGTTTTATCCTCTGACTGGCTAAAACAAGTTATTGTTGAGATTACCTCTCCCCCCTTATCTGTTGATGGCCTTTCAGACAATACTGTGGAGGTCCATCATGACTCTGTTTCTCCCTCTAGTTCTCAGTCGGCTGTTAAGGTTATGGGACCAGTGACGGGTGACAATCGACCACCTATATCTGTTGTTTTATCCTATATCGACCCCCTTGCCATTGAACCCTCGACCCCTATTTTGTCTCCTATTTCCTCTTACACTTGTCAACCTGTTTCTGCTTCGCCTCACATTCTCCCCAGTTTCTGTGAATCGGAAGACGAAGACTCAAATTTGTCGATTGTCCTTGATTCACTTATCCCCTACATTCGTGGAATGGAACCACCAGTCAGACTTCCTGTCTTTCTTGGTAAACTTGAACAAGCCCTAGAGAATTCTCTTGGGGAGGCCAGTGGGATTCGTACTAAAGGGGGGGCGGCTGGGAAAGAGTTTGCCTGGTCACGTGGACTAGGTATTGAGCACTCGCCGGTGAAAACTCGGAGTTCTAGGAAAAAGGCTTCCATTTAAAAATATTATGAACTATCGATTCGACCTTCCATTGAAGGCGGGCCCCTTAGAGCGATGAAGGCCCTAGTTCGCTCCAAATAATGTTATTACTTTCTCTCAATATTAGGGGAACGGGAGGCGTCCTAAAACTAGCCTCTGTCCGAGGGTTACTTGATAAAGTGCGGCCAAGCATTGTTTTTCTCCAGGAGACGTTAGTGCATGCTGATAAAGCACGTGCTTTTTAAAATTTACTTAGACCCCATTGGCATAGTTGTGCGGTAAACTCTGTGGGGAAATCTGGGGGTCTCTTGGTCTCATGGGACCCGAACAACTTTGACCTGACACCATTTCTCACTTGTGGTGGGTTGTTATTGACAGGTTTGGATCTGCAAACTAATAGACATGTTTCCTTTCTTAATATCTATGGGCCATGTGCGGATCGCAAGCTGTTTTGGGAACGGCTTGAGAAATCGGGACTGTTAGCTCAAAAGAATCTTGTTATTGCGGGAGATCTCAATTTGACACTTGCTTTTGGGGAGATTTGGGGGGGCATCCATACCTTGGGTACTCTGGCAAATTATTTTATCAATTACTTCAACAAGAATAAACTGATCGATATCGTTCCTGGTACTTTAATGTCAACATAGAGGAATGGTCGTGTTGGTAGTGAGGTTATATCTAAACGACTTGACCGGGCACTCATTTCAGAAGATCTTTTGTCATTAGTTGGAGTGTATAGGGCATGGGTTGAGTACCCGTATATATCTGACCATGCACTGATTGTTTTGCAGCTTGATTCGGTTTTGACTTTCAAAGCTTTCCCATTCAAGTTTAATCCGTGGTAGTCTAAAAAAATTCACTTTGTAGGGCTAGTGCAGAAAATTTGGAATGATCCTAAGTTTCTTGTGGAGCATGGAAGACAAAGGCAACTTATCAGGAAACTAAAGGAGCTAAAAATATTAACAATAAACTGGCAAAAGGAGGTGAGACAACAAAGGGACTCAAGACTCTTGGAGTTAGAAAAAGAGATTTCCTTTAGATTACAAAATCAATCTGCTAGTATCTATAATAACTTTGGTGAATTGCCGCTTAATTTATTAGAGCAAGAAAGTGTTAGAATATGAAAGATTGTGCTCGTTTTACCATTGACAATACCCTAGTCACCCAACCATAGGCCGAAGCCACCCTTCGAGCACCTTGACCTTGACAGAGAAGAATACTGGTAGCAATCAATAGCCAAGCAAGGCTAATGCACCAAGCAAGAATAGAAACCAAAGCTGATCAGATAGCCCCACCCAGAAACTGGCACAACACCTTCCCCAGAAACTTGGGCACAAAAATTCCAACTGCAGTGTGCACAATTGGCTCTCTGCAATTCTAAGAATGTGAATAATGAGAACTGGCGCCCTGTATTTATAGTGGTTCTGGCAGACTTACTGGGGCCGACTTCTCCTTCTGGGTACTAATTAATTCATATTAATTATATTTCTACAGTCGACATCTTGTCTAGGGTTTCCTTTACTTCTTTGCTTCCTTCCAAAATATTCTAATCTCATCATAGGTCACAATAGAGGTTCATACCTCCCGAAGCTACCATAATATTAACACTCCCTCCTAGCTAGGGAGGTATGGTCTTGAGCACAAACAGACCATTCAACTGGTAGTATCACGAGCACCGTCATTATTATCCAACTGGATAATCTCCTATGACAACTGGTACAATACCAATTGATAGAACACACCTGTGTTTATCCATGGTAGTACGCAACTACTCAAACCATGACACATAGTCACAAATAGTGGAACAAATCCACCATAGTAGTATATCTCTACTGTCTGGAGACAGGTAGTCTCCATAACAATCATGTGATGCCAACCTGCACAGAAAAATATTGTTAAAATAGAATGAATCATCTAGTCCAATCTTTCACTCACTTCTGTGAGATATGAAAGAATATTTGCCCTCAGAGTAGAACAATGAGATATCTAGACTATTCTTCTCAAGCAAGGAAGAATAACTACCCTGTCTTCTGAACCTAGACCATTCCCCACCTTGGGCCATTCTTCCTACACTAATCAAAGTGCACCTTGGAGAGAATGTATAAACCCTAAGGAATGCCTGTCCCTGATTGTTGAGCCTGGACAATTCCCCGCCCTAGGCCATTCCTCCTACATTAATCAAAGTGCACCCTGGAGAGAATGTATAAACCCTAAGGAATGATTGTCCAGACCAGTTCCTCTATTAACCACAAGAGGAAAAGACTATCCTGTATCAACCTCCAAAACGGACCATTCCTCGTGTTAACCATAATGAGAAATCGNAGTCTTCCCTTTCAACTAAGGGAGTTATTTCCACAATCCCCATCTTCTCTCGGAAATATGTAAACTTTATTTTGGATAGAGGTTTTGTTAGAATGTCTGTTGTCTGCTCGTCAGAGGGGATATACTCGAGCTTTACCTCTCCTTCCTGGACTTTATCTTGAATAAAGTAGTATTTGATCTCAATGTGTTTCGACCTTTCATGAAATACGGGATGTTCTGATAATCTTATACAACTCTGATTATCACAATGTATTATGGTCGATTATGGAATCCGATCAAATAAATCGGAGATTAACTTCCTTAACCATATTGCTTCAGTGCATGCTTCACATGCTGTGATATACTCTGCTTCTGTTGTGATGAGTGTGACATACTTATGTTTCCTGCTGCCCCAAGATATCACAACAGAGCCCAAGCTGAAACACATACCTGAAGTGCTCTTTCTATCTTCTACACTTCCTGCCCAATCTAAGTCTGTGAATCCATGAAGTTGTATATCACTGGATGTAGTATATCTCAAGCTATAGTTTATTGTTCCACGAATATATATTAATACATGCTTTGCAGCTATCCAATGTTCATGTCTTGGTTCCACCTGGAACTGGCTTAGTGTATTCATGGAAAAATAGATGTCTGGTCGAGTATTTACCAAATACATCAATGACCCAATTAGTTGTCGATATAGAGATGGATCTACTGGATCAGAATCTGAAACTTTCACTTTTCTTATATCTGCATTCATAGGAGTGTCCATGGACTTACAATCCGTCATTCCAAATTTATGAAGGATCTTCATTTCGTACTTTCCTTGTCTAAGGAATACTTCACCACGCTTCTGCCATACCTCTAGTCCCAAGTAATAGTGCATGAGACCTAGATCTTTCATATCAAATTCAGAAGCTAATTCCTTCTTGCACGGGATAATGAGAGACTCTTCACCTATTATGAATAGATTGTCAACATATAGTAGTAGGATTACAGGTGCATTGCCTACGACTTTATAGTAAAGGTTTGGATCTGCATGACTCTTGGAGAAACCAAGTCTCATTAGATAGCTGTCCATTCTGGCATACCAAGCCCTTGGAGCTTGCTTGAGTGCATATAGATCTTTCTTCAATCTGCA
>JASDQU010371843.1:93018-107509 GCA_032191745.1 Picea mariana | reverse complement strand
ATGTAAATATCATGGATAAAATCGTCCACTGTTGCCTCATTGATGGTGGTTCAGTCCCAAGTTTCATGTCGAAGATTATTATGGAAGAGCTAGGCTTATCTTGTACAAATGAAAATGCCAGAAGCATGTTTTCCTATAATAGTCTGCAACAAACGACCATAGGCGAGATTAAGGATGTAACCTTGGTTTTATGCGCTCATCCTAAGATAAGGACAACCCTCAGCATTCAGGTGATTGATAATCCTGTAAGAAATCACTCAATTATCTTGGGGAGAGATTGGCAATCCCTAACAGGTGGATACCTCTTGCTCAATGGGACACTTCTATCTATTCCTTGAAATTGAAAGAATATCATAGTCCTTAGAGAAGGAAGAATCTCACCCTACATAGAGAATGTTCTGTAGTCTAGTGTAAACTATATTGAAGAAGACCTAGGAGTGTATTCCATATTCGCTGAAGAGGATGATATTCCTCTGGAAAGAATTGATTTAGAGGATGAATTGTGGCATATTCACTTCGATGGTTCACACTCAGATGAGGGTAAAGCGGATGGTATTATCTTGGTTTCCCCTGCATGAAAGATTCATAATATGTCATACAGGTTGGAGTTTTCTTGCTCAAACGATGTCGTTGAATTCGAAGCTTTGTTGTTAGGCATCGAGAATGCCCTTAATATTGGTTGTGGTCACCTTTCAGTGTTCGAAAATTTTGAGCTTGTTGTGAACCTGACACATCAGACATGCTCTTCTAGCAACAAGCTGATGGAACAATATTCCCAAACTATTTGGGCACTTGTCTCGAATATCCTATCTTTTAACATCACTCATGTTTAGAAGGAGTTGAATTCAATAGCTGATCGATTAGTTGTCTTCGCAGCCTCTCCTACTCAGCAACTCTTTCCTCACTGGCCTGATTGTGCTCTCCAATCTCTACATCGTTCATACATTTCTGAGAATGAAAATTTCTGGAAGGCCATCCCTAACGATGAAAGAATTTGTGATGTCAGTCAAAATGAACCTCTCAAGCCTGAGAAGATTATATCTGTAGAAAATAATTAAATTCCTAAGGGATTAACTCCTCTCAAGGTTTCGTTTTCCTTGCGTGTTGGAGGAAATAAAGAAAAGGAAGAGGAGTCACAACTAAAGGTGATTGAAACCATCTCCATGAACATTAGGACACATGGATCATCCTCGAATGTTAAAATAAATATCCAGGTTTAGGATAAAGAAAAAATGAAATCCGTTGAATTACTTAGTGGATTTCAAAAGGTTTTTGCTTGGTTTAATGTGGATCTTTGTGGTTTTGATCCAGATCTTGTTCATTGTACTATAAAAACAACTAGGCAAAAACATGAACTTGTTAACTCTGCACTGAAAACAACCTTTCGAAGGGAGTTGGGAGATTTTTTAAGAACTGAAATGTTTTCTTTTGTCCACCCTGAAGGGGTTTCAAATTGGGAACCTTATTCGAAGACCCCTGATAATTTCAGAACCTGTATTAGTCTTCAAAATTCCAGGCAAGCAATTATAGGAAATCCTTTCCCTCCTCTCAATATGAGAATGTTTCTACAACAGGTTGTAGAGTTACACTTGGAGCCCTTACTTGACAGTTTGTTTGGTTACAATGAAATCAAGGTAGAAGGGGAAAATTATCACAACACCATTTCCACCACTAATCGCGATATTGTCTTACAATTTCCCGCCCTCTGGCTTATTTGATACAAGTATCACCTTGAGAAGGCCTATACACACCACTTTCAATGAGTCAGTCAGTCTCCATGCTTATCTTGATGATTTAATCATATCCATCAAAGGGTTTGTAGCTACATTGTGATTTCAAGTGTTGGGCCATTTCCAGATTACTTTTGTCTTGGACACTAACTCAGAAATTTTAAAGGAATTGCAGAGACAATGGTTTTCCCACACCATTAGCAATCCTCATTTGAAATATTGCGACAGACCAGCATGAAAAGTTTTCTTTGCTGATTGAAGCTTCTGTATACTAGTAGTTTAGATTTGTTTTCAATTTTGTGCTTCTTTTCTTCTTTACAACACTTTGGTTTATGCTTCTGAGTTGTTTTTTTTTCTTGTTGCATTTTATTTTTGTCTTTTACTGCTGTTGTTTTAATTTTTGCATTATTACGTCTGTTGCAATTTTTGTCTTTATCATATTTTAGTATTTTGTGAGGTTATATTGTTGGATCAATTCTACCACAGTGAAACTCCTACAAAGCATTGTTAGTTAATAATAATCAAGCTTGCACAACTACTATGATCTCTCTGTTGAAGGGCCCTTGAATTGGTTACATATTTCCGCTGCTATCTTATGAGGAATTGGTTGCTATCTTATGAGGAATTGGTTGTTTCCCGCTTCTACTTGCCATTTCTTCTTCCATCAAGGTCTTAAGAGAAAAACTAAAAGCTTCCTCCTTCAAGTTAAGATCTTATGATTATGCATACAGTGGTAAAACCCCTCATACTAAACACTTTTCATGAGTTTTTCCCAAATTCCTGGTCATCTTTCCATTAAATCCGCTCACTTCCCCCTGTTGCATAATCATTCGAGTTACGTATTCTTGAGATTACTATTCCTGGTCTGTGAAACCATGAGTTCTGAGTTCTAATCTGTTAAAAACAAATTTCCCTGTGGAATTGCCAGTTTGTTGACGATTGAAAACGTCAACGTAATTTCGCCTGCAAAGTGTTGTTAAGCCTATTATTATATAAGACTAGATAATGCTAGTAAGTGGGACCCCCTTGAACATTTGAAGATCGGGTCTGTTCATTTTCAATGTTATGATGATGCACTACAAAGTTAGATGGTTGATGAGGATACGATTGTCGTTGATATCAGTTAAGTTTTGAGATATTGTTCCTTCATGATACTACAACCTGCTATTCATTCATGGTTTTTGTTCTTCTCTCCTATACAACAAAAATGTTAGTGAAAATTACAGAAAGGCATTTTGAGGAAAAGTAGATACTATATCTAATGAAAAAAAAAAAAAAACCTAGCTCTACATACTTGTTGATAGTGGTTAAGTCCTAGCTAACAAAGAAATGGCTATGAAATATTGTTTAATTACATTTTTTATATATGCATATGGTGGAAATTTTGGTGGCGCACTTTGGAAAGGTGACAATGCAATGGCTATGCATTGATTAATGGGATCAGTGGCTAACTTACATATGTTATAACGTTGGTGGCTCATGGAAGTGATGGCTTGCATTTTTATAATGATTATTCTATGTTTCGGTTAAATGTTCGATGATGATGCTATACATGATCATTGGATTGTGTAGTGGTCGAGTGATTTATTTGATTTATATCGGGAATGTAAACATGGGTGGTGCATTTGGCAAAGGGAATGCAAATGGTTGGATTAT
This sequence comes from Picea mariana, assembly GCA_032191745.1. NCBI lineage: Eukaryota > Viridiplantae > Streptophyta > Pinopsida > Pinales > Pinaceae > Picea > Picea mariana. The sequence goes on along the minus strand of JASDQU010371843.1, from coordinate 104,123 downwards.
TAAGTGGATTTGGATTATACTATGGTTTGAATGTGTTGATATTATCGATGCACTGGTTGATTAATGGTGTTAATGGAAGGCTCGTTGGCATGTACTATGGAGTAAATGAGATATGGGTGGAGGTGACGTGCATTTACTGCACATCACATTTAGCCTTCTCGTTGGCTGCCACCCTAGTCGAACTGTTGTTTTGATCTTGTTGTTGTGTTCATGCTCTGGATTTCTAGCAAGGTGAAACCGCTCGGCCACCTCTCGTCTTAAGGATTTCGATTAGAAGGTATGTCTCTTTTGGCCATTCTTGACTTCACTCTGGTTATGAAATGATTTTGGCTCAGTTGTGTGGGTTTGTGTTTGTCCTAAGTGCTGCAATTGTGTGGAATTTTGGATTTGAATGAAAATAGATGGTTCGGCTCGTATCAGTTTAAGTTTGTTGGTTTGTTAGTCGTCCTGGGTGATAGTTCTTTATTACCACTGTGTGTTGGTTGAAGGGTTTTGCTTAAAATCATGGCTAGATGATTGTCTTCTCAGTTATTGGGTTTGATTAAGAGCCCATTTTCCTTATTTAGCCTTGTCAAGGAACTGTCTCCCGTCCACAAGAATCACAGCCCCTTGCACGTACACCTTCGGCCTCTAAGTCTCATTGAAGTTAGCTTCGTTCCTCCTATGAAGGCTATTGTGAAAACCCTAGACCCTCCCGCCCAAGGTTGCATAGGGAAACTGTCAATCCTTTCAAGTGATTTCCAGTCATCGTGGTCTATTACCTTGAATACGGACTCACTCGTGGGTTGTATAGCCATCATTTTGGTTTAGTTTCTCGTCACTACCTCTATGATAATGGCATGAGCCTCGCATTTCCAATTGCACTACTAAGGGTCACAGTCGCCAGCCTGTTGTTAAAGAATCAGTTTTTTTTTATGAAAGGGCCTCTATCATTTTTTGTTTTGGTTCGGAGGTACATATCGTTATCACACTTTTTTGGTTTATTGCTTCCCTCAACACAGTGCCAAATTGTTGGTTATTATACAACCGTTAGAGTGGTGCTTATGATGTTCAAATAATGGTTGGAATTAGTCACAGGGGTTGGTTTTGTCACACATGTCGCATCCTGTAGGTGATGTCTTGAGAATTAGAAGACTGGATTGGATATGTTTACTTCATCTTTTTACACTTGAAAAATTACAGGGAGTGGTTTCTTCCCAGTTTTTGGCCAAACCATGTGCAGGAAGAGCCCAGCTAGAGGGTTTTTGGCATTCTGGAGCCAATGGAGCCATCTAAAAATCATTCTGAGCCTTGTAAAGTACCTATTTTGATAGTTTGAGCATTAAAGGAAAAGATCCAAAGGAAACTGGACTGGGATGTAAATCCCTAGTGAGGGGTGAACTACTTCATCTAAAATGCTGTGTTAAATGGTTTGTTTGTTGGTTTTTATGTATGTTTAAGTGGCTTAGAAATAATTAAAAACTCGTAAAAAAATAAGGGTTGTAACTCGGTCCTATTACTCAGCACATACGATTCATAATTGCAACATTTATACAAACTTATCTTCATTATCAGATCAAGATGTCCATTAAATTTACCAACTATTGTTCCATAAATCATTTACAATATTCATCAATATCTAAATCCATACACATAAATTTAACTAATTACAAATGTAATTTTAAAACATAAGTACCGTAATCGGCAAATGGATTGTTGATGTTCTTCAGCAGTTGACAATTCCTCCTTACTCCTTATTGTTAATCATTGAGACCTCATTGGTACCTCCCAGCCAATGCTAGGGGTACTCTTCTTCCCCCTTAGCCCCCGAGCCGCAAAGGGACCACGCACACAAAACCAAAGAAAAATCTAGCTCCCAGCTTGCCTCACAAGGTCAAGCTACCACTCCCTCTCAAGCTGGGTATCCCAACTCTCACAAGTAAAACCAATCAAAGAAATTTCGACAGCATAACTTTACTCATACCAGTCTAGGTCCATTCCTCCTCTTTGCCATTTCCTTTATAGAATTTTTCTTAGTGACAACTTGCCATTTGCACATTTAATTCATTTTTTATATAATTTAATTAGGAATTATTTCTCCCATACACTTGTCATTTGTTCCCTTATTTGCACTAATAAATCCATAATTTAATTGTCAATTTCCCTCACCCAACCTAGAAGCGCTCCTAAAATCACTCCTAGTTGTCCCTTTATTCCCTCTATTTCTTTTTAAATGAATGATGTCTTTCTAAAACTTAGTTGTGTTTAATTTAGGAAAGTTCTTTAGTTAGACTAGACTAGATACCCTTCTATGCTTCCACATTCTTTTTACATTTATTTCATTTCTTATCTTAGTTTCCAATTTGGTATTCTTTTGCACGCAATTATATAATTAATCTTTAGATATAAATTGTTACTCTTTCAATTCCTAACTTGATTTTTCTTCATCCCCCACCATTTATTAAATTTATAATTTAGTTTTAGTCTTCTTACCCACTTTAGGTTTAGGCTCAAATTTTTTAACTAGGCTTAGAATTTTTAAGGAGATTTTATAATTAATAAAAAATGCCCATTTAATAATTATTTTAAGTCCGACAATGTCAAAACAAATATTGTTTTCTAGGCACCTAGGTTCATTGACTCACCTTTATTAAAAATCATGGCGTTCCCTTCAAGATGCACTTTGTGCTCCAAGGGTGCCACTCGCCTTTATTCAAGTTTTGTTTATGCGGCATTCCCTTCAAGAGGCACTACATGCTCCAAGGGTGCCACTCGCCTTTGACTAATTTTGGTAGTTTTCCAACCCTTGGAGTCAAAAATCCATCAGGATACCTTGTGAGAGCCTAAGGGCCTCTAAGGAATAAGGACCCTGCTTTATTGCACTCCCCTTAGAATTTTTGTGAGCGACTATCTTAGTCTTCCCTCCTGGCATTGTGGATCTCTCAAACTAGGTAATCGTTAACCTACAATTCGAGCCATGTTGAGAGTGCTAGTAGGTTGTGGCAGGGTCGTTGCCACATCTCTCCCTCAATATTTGGTTGTTGTGCATGGCCCCTTTAGTCCTTATGTGATTCTGATTAGTAAGCAATTGTCAACCTGCATCCATCAACGAAACATTGTCAATGATCCATAAACATCATAACATGCCCGATCATATGTCACATATGCATAAATAAAAATACCCAAACCAATACATTCCACTCCTTGATTCAATCTGAATTCCAAGGAGGTCCATTGATGCCAGTGGCATCCTCAATCTATCAAGTGTACTGCACACTCAAGGGAAACTGGTCAATAGCATCTGTCAATACAAGATATCAAATAACATAACAGCATAATCCATCAACATCATCACAAAAATCCATAAGCTAAAAGACATACATATATTGAAATCGGATCACTTGCACTCAAGTGTCCTTAAAGAATAAGTTAATAACATGTGCTCGCAAGAGAGGGATCTTACCCTTGAATTTTTTTCTATGATGTAATTCAAACAAACTATGGGACTAGATACTTGATGATACCATGGTTCACCATCATTTCCTTTTGTGGACTAGGAAATATCTTTCAAAGGTTTTCTTGATTGCAATGGGTACCAACTTGCTTTTACATCTTGTTGGAGTCACCCAACGTTTGAAGATGGCAAGTAGAGTACACAAGAACTTATCATTATTGGGTAGGTTGTGAAGCACATATGTCATCATGGTGGCCATGTGTCCTAGTCTACCTTCTATTTCTATGTCTTCCCTTTAAGCATGGAACTCATGATGGTAGTCATATCATCATTTCCTTCCATGGCTAGCCAATGTCTTTTGGAGTTTTTTTTGGTAATGAGGGGTCCCAAATTGTTATGTATCACAATAAATATAAAATATAATCACATAAATAACCTCAAATCATTCACCAAAATATTCAACACAAGAATGTAGACAAAACCCTTGAGATAGGGTAACACCATATATTAATCCTTAGGGAAGGCTAACACTCCTCAAACAATCCTTGCTAGTTACAATCACAATATACTTCACTATGCTCCAATTCATTTCTTACACTTCTTTATATAACACTCTATATATCCTAGGAACATTCTAGAGAAGGAATGTTCTAGTAGGTGGAACCTTCTAGTAAACCTTCTCATGGCCTTTATTGTGTTCACACTATTACATGGGCCTTATTTACTAGAATTTGTCTCCATACATAATAATATATAACCACATTCCCATTGGCTACCTCCCTAGGTACCCCATATTACCTCCCTAGGTATACTACATTCCATCCCCCTTCGCATATTTCATCCTTGAAACATGGGAATAAACCATACAATATGATTGACTAAGCAATGTATCCAACTGGTACCAAGTACGACCATCCATCCATCCTAATGGAATATGAGCATGATGTCCAAATGTTTCCTTTCCACCCCGATCTTGATTTGTATCACACTTTTGGTGTCATGGGATGGTTTCTCTATCTTGATATAGTCCTATAGTGTTGGTATTGTTCCATGCACCTCTTGATTGGTTTCCTTTTTGGTTCCATGCTGGTTCATAATAAGTGTGTTGATGCACATGCCCCTACCTTGATGGTTGTTGTTTCTCTATATGATGTGGATGGCGACATACAATAACCTTAGGAATCAATCGTTTTTTCTTCAACTCTGCAATACAGTGTTCCTTTGAGTCAATGATCTCCTTGGATTATTTATTGTGTCATTCATGGGGCTTTTCTTCATGTCCTTATGTAGACTTTTCCTTTGATGCAACTTTGGAGTCTCCAATGACTTCTTTGCTTTCCCCCTTGGGCCCTTCTTTCTTACTAAGAGATGCATACTATAATGTAACTTTTCTTTTATTGTACCGAAGTTTCACAAACTTATTTTCCACATTGATATTAACTGTACCAATTGTTTCCATCCAAGGATATCCAAGAATAATATCCACATCATTCATATCAATAACACAAAAATTAGAATGCAACACATAGTTATCCATGGTAATTTTCAAATCTTTAAAAATTTGAACATTTTCACCCTCACCCTGTTTTCTTTGAATATTCTTTACCTGAACTTGCAATCTATTAACCAATTGAACATTGATAAAATTTTGTTGGAAACTAGGGCTAATAGAAATAATGATAGTTTCTTTATGAATACAACCATGAACCTGTAATATAGAGTTTCCACATGAAAATAAACCCTTGGTGCTTTCTTTATCCTTAATCTTGGCATGAGACCACTTGTCTAAAAACACTTTTTCAAATTCTTCATCAGAGAGTGGCATCATCTTAGCAGAGTCCAATGAGTGCCACCATATGGTTGCATCTTCTTTGAAAATATGGGGTAACAAAACCTTCCAATTATTTTTCCATATTGACTTTTCAGATTTTATGAATTCTTCACTACTAGGTCATCATATTTTCTAGTAAAAAGCATTTTTCTTGGAAGAAGCTTTCAACAAAAACTTGGGCTTAAAAATAATTTACTTTGCAAATTGTGGATTTTTTCAGAAAAAGCCTGAAAATTTGTTGAATTTAAAATGTTGATAAATCCACTCCCTAGAATTCATTTCAACTTATTTGTTTTTTGAAATTGGGTATTTTCTCGAGAGGAATTTAGATGTGTAACATATTCCTTCAAATTATGCACAAAATTTTCAGAATTCAATCTAAAGTGTGTCGCCCCCTTTTTTCCTTTTAAAAAATATGTGAAAGAACCAATAATTTCATCCCTTCTTTGGCCAATGAAATCTCTCTCACACCACCTATTATGCACCATAATAAATCCAAAATATAATCTCAGAAATAACCTCAAATCATTCATCAAAATATTCAACACATGAATGTAGACAAAACCCTTGAGGTAGGGTAACACCATATGGTAATACTTAGGGAAGGATAACACTCCTCAAGAAATCCTTTCTTGTTACAATCACAATATACTTCACTATGCTCCAATACATTCCTTACACTTCTTTATATAACACTTTTTATCTCCTAGGAACATTCTAGAGAAGGAATATTCTAATAAGTGGAACCTTCTAGTAAACCTCCTTACCTTTATTGTGTTCACACTATTAGATGGGTATTATTTAGTAGAATTGGTCTCCATACATAATAATACATAACCACATTCCCATTGGATACCTCCCCAGTTACCCCATATTACCTCTCTATGTATACTACACAAACTACATTTGCACCTTGCTACAATATCTCATCTCTAATATGACAAAAGGATTATGTGAAAACTTATCATTATTGGGTATGCACTAGAGCTTATCATGGAAACTATGTGGCCGAGTCTACCTTCTTTTTCTAAGCTCACCCTATATATTGGACTCCATCATGGTGGTTATGTCATCAATTCCTTTTGTGGGCTAGATAACGTATTTGGGAGGTTTGTTTGGTAGCAAGGGGTCCCAAACTACTTTTTCATCTTACTATGATCACTCACCTTCTGAGATGGAAAGAAGAACATATGATAACTTATCATTATTGGGTAGGTGTTGGAATCTGACATGGAAACCGTATGGCCAAGTACACATTTTATTTTATGCTTGATCTAGGTGCTAAAATTCATCATGGTATATGTGTGGACAAATATACCATCTCTTTATATACAAGATATACCTAATTAAAATGTTATTTTCCTAACCCTTGTTGTTATCGGGCTTTGTCTTAAGAAAGTTGAGTAAGTGAACCCTTTTTGTGAGCTAGAGAGAGTCATGGGATGGTTTCTCTATCTTGATATAGTGTTGTAGTGATGGTATTGCTCCATGCACCTCTTGATTCATTTCATTTTTGGTGCCATGTTTGTTCATAATATGTGTGTTGATGCACATGCCCCTACCTTGATGGTTGTTGTTTCTCTATATGGTGTGGATGGTGATATACAACAACCTTAAGAATCGGTCACTTTTTCTTCAACTCTGCAATACTATGTTCCTTTGATTCAATGATCTCCTTGGATTCTTTATTGTGTCATTCATGGGGCTTGTCTTCATGTCCTTATGTAGACTTTGCCTTTGATGAATCTTTGGAGTCTCCAATAACTTCTTTGCTTTCCCCCTTGGGCCCTTCTTTCTTACTAAGAGACACATCTTGTAATGTAACTTTCCTTTTCTTGTACCGAAGTTTCACAAACTTCTTTTCCACATTGATATTAACTGTACCAATTGTTTCCATCCAAGGATATTGAAGAATAATATCCACATCATTCATATCAATGACACAGAAATTAGAATGCAATACATAGTTATCCATGGTAATTTTCAAATATTTAAAAATTTAAACATTTTCACCCTCAACCTTTGTTTTTTGAATATTTTTTACCTGAACTTGCAATCTATTAACCAACTGAACATTGATAAAATTTTGTTGGAACCTAGGGCTAATAGAAACAATGACAGTTTCTTTATGAATACAACCATGAAGCTGTAATATAGATTTGCCACATGAAAATAAACCCCTGGTGCTTTCTTTATCCTTACTCTTGGCATGAGACCACTTTTATAAAAACACGTTTTCAAAGTCTTCATTAGAGAGTGTCATCATCTTAGCAGAATCCAATGAGTGCCACCGTATGGCTGCATCTTCTTTGAAAATATGGGGTAACAAAACCTTCCAATTATTTTTCCATATTGACTTTTCAGATTTTATGAATTCTTCACTACTAGATCATCATATTTTCTAGTAAAAAGCATTTTTCTTGGAAGAAGGTTTCAACAAAAACTTGGGCTTAAAAATAATTTACTTTGCAAATCGCGAGTTTTTCCAGAAAAAGCCTGAAAATTTGTCGAATTTAAAATATTGATAAATCCACTTCCTAGAATTCATTTCAACTAATTTGTTTTTTGAAATTGGGTATTTTCTCGAGAGGAATTCAGATGTGTAACATATTCCTTCAAATTATACACAAAAGTTTCAGAATTCAATCTAAAGTGTGTCGCCCACTTTTTTCCTTTTAAAAAATATGTGAAAGAACCAATAATTTCATCCCTTCTTTGGCCAAGGAAAGCGCTCTCACACCACCTATTATGTACCACAATAAATCCAAAATATAATCTCATAAATAACCTCAAATCATTCATCAAAATATTCAACACATGAATGTAGACAAAACCCTTGAGGTAGGGTAACACCATATGTTAATTCTTAGGGAAGGATAACACTCCTCAAGCAATCCTTTCTTGTTACAATCACAATATACTTCACTATGCTCCAATACATTGCTTACACTTCTTTATATAACACTCTTTATCTCCTAGGAACATTCTAGAGAAGGAATATTCTAGTAAGTGGAACCTTCTAGTAAACCTTCTTACCTTTATTGTGTTCACACTATTAGATGGGTATTATTTAGTAGAATTGATCTCCATACATAATAATACATAACCACATTCCCATTAGATACCTCCCCAGTTACCCCATATTACCTCTCTATGTATACTACACAAACTACATTTGCACCTTCCTACAATATATCATCTCTAATATGACAAAAGGATTATGTGAAAACTTATCATTATCGGGTATGAACTAGAGCTTATCATGGAAACTATGTGGCCGAGTCTACCTTCTTTTTCTAAACTCACCCTATATATTGGACTTCATCATGGTGGTTATGTCATCAATTCCTTTTGTGGGCTAGATAAGGTATTTGGGAGGTTTGTTTGGTAGAAAGGGGTCCCAAACTACTTTTTCATCTTACTATGATCACTCACCTTCCGAGATGGAAAGAAGAACATATGATAACTTATCATTATTGGGTAGGTGTTGGAATCCGACATGGCAATCATATGGCCAAGTACACATTTTATTTTATGCTTGATCTAGGTGCTAAAATTCATCATGGTATATGTGTGGACAAATATACCATCTTTTTCTATACAAGATATACCTAATTAAAATGTGATTTTCCTAACCCTTGTTGTTATCGGGATTTGTCTTAAGAAAGTTAAGGAAGTAAACCCTTTTTGTGAGCTAGAGAGAGTCATGGGATGGTTTCTCTATCTTGATATAGTCCTATAGTGTCAGTATTTCTCCATGCACCTCTTGATTCATTTCATTTTTGGTGCCATGTTTGTTCATATTATGTGGGTTGATGCACACGCCCCTACCTTGATGGTTTTTATTTCTCTATATGGTGTGGATGGTGATATACAACAACCTTAGGAATCAGTCATTTTTTCTTCAACTCTGCAATACAGTGTTCCTTCACTACTACATATGGGCAGATTATTCCACGAAAATTTTCCACGCTTCAACTAGTTTCATATTTTTTTTAAACAGGGCGGGATTTTCGTCGCTATTGCCACGAAAGTTCATCGAAATATTGACAAAAATATTATTTAAATCTAGTTGGGATTTGCGTCGCTATAGAGACTAACTTTTGTGGCAATAGCGACGCAAATTTTGCCTATCTCATTGGTCGGTGTTAACGACTAGTTGACTATTTTATCTATATATACGTGACTTTAAGAGACTTTGCGACACAATTGCTATAGTTGCGACACTGTTCTTGGATTTTGTTTGAGCTGTTTATTTTTTCCGTTACGCACCGGTTGAAAAAATCCAATTCTTGATCTACATAGCTCGGATTTTGAACTTGCAAGGTTAGTATGTTATTTTTTATTGATGTACTCATTTAACTTGTAATTTTTTTTTCAAATGTCCAAATTTCATTTAGCTTGTTTTTTCCTTGATAATATATTATAATATGTGTAGTACCATATTTCATGTCTTTGGTTTTTGGATCTAGTTAGTATATTGTATGGAAAACGGTATGTGGATTCCATAATATTCTAGATTTATGGAATCCACGTACCCTTTTCCCTTCAATTGTAGCTATAATCTCTCTCTCTTTTCATTGATAAAGATATGGAATTGCTCTTGAAACTCAACCCTGATCGGTGAAATGATAGTAATTGATTATCATTTTCTTCTCTCTTTTAATTTATAAGACCTAACAAAAAAACACCAACAAATCTTGATTGAAGCTTTGATACCACTTGTTACATCCCTAGTACCCAAAAGGGATCACACTTGCATAAATTGAAAATAATATAATAGTGATAATAATGGTTGGGATACTTTCACACCTAATGGTTGGCAGCTAGCACTTACTAATTCAATTAAATGAAGGAAGAAATATCCATGAATAAAATATTGAAGTTGATTGTTATATTGATAAATGATAAGTTATGGTATATATAAGATAGGGAGGAAACTCATGTTTATAACGACAAGGGTAATCGCTGCAATTAATATATTGTAACATTTCCCTCTTCCACATAAATTCTTCACTATCTTCAACATTTCCCTCTTCCACATATAAATTAAGAGAAATATTAATAACATTTCCCTCTTCCATGTATAAATTAAGAGAAATATTAATAACATTTCCCTCTTCCGCATAAATTATTTGCTATCCTCAACATATTGTAATAAATAATGGGTAGGTTGGCATTAGTGACAAGATAGCCTGTTGATATTACATATAATTATTAATGTACGAGATATCATCCATTATTTAAGCATGCAAAAAAAAACCCAAGACTAAATATTGTGGTTGACATGATCGGGTCTGTACATTTTTCAAAACAAAGTACGAGAATTTCCATTATTTAAGCATGAAAAACAAAACCTGAGGCTAAACGTTGTGGTTGACGTGATCGGGTGTGTACATATGGACGGCGGAAAAAGTGATATATTCCCTGCTTTAGCAGGGACTAATAAGATACATAAACACTAACCCTAAATTTATGTTAGGTATATATGTCGTTATTATATAAAGAAAACATTTGTACACATATGACCTTATTATAAAGATGTTATCTATGTCGTCATGATGTTCATCCTCTACACATATGATCGCCTTATTATAAAGATGTTGACCTTATTATAAAGATGTAGGTCACTGCAAATAAACATATCATAATCGAAAGGAGTAGCCAAAATATAAAAAAGTGACAACTTAATGTTTGGTATGGTATAGGTAAGACAATTACTTGCCAGGATAAGGATTTGTCACAATGAACGAAAATGACAGGAAGCTTGCTCGGTTAAGAGTGGCATTAGAGGTGAGGGGCGATGGAAAATGTTATTTCCCTTGCTATGATTGCAGAGGC
>JASDQU010371843.1:74741-85434 GCA_032191745.1 Picea mariana | reverse complement strand
TTTTATGCTTGATCTAGGTGCTAAAACACATCATGGTATATGTGTGGAAAAATATACCATCTCTTTCTATACAAGATATACCTAACTAAAATGTGATTTTCCTAACCCTTGTTGTTATTAGGATTTGTCTTAAGAAAGTTGAAGAAGTGGACCCTTTTTACGAGCTAGAGAGAGTCATGGGATGGTTTCTCTATATTGATATAGTCTCATAGTGTTGGTATTGTTCCATGCACCTCTTGATTGGTTTCCTTTTTGGTGCCATGTTGGTTCATAATAAGTGTGTTGATGCAGACACCCCTACCTTGATGGTTGTTGTTTCTCTATATGGTGTGGATGGTGATATGCAACAACCTTAGGAATCAGTCCTTTTTTCTTCAACTCTGCAATACAATGTTTCTTTGAGTCAATGATCTCCTTGGATTCTTTATTGTGTCATTTGTGGGGCTTTCCTTCATGTCCTTATGTAGACTCTTCCTTTGATGCAACTTTGGATTCTCCAATAACTTCTTTTCTTTCCCCCTTGGGCCTTTCTTTCTTACTAAGAGACACATGTTGTAATGTAACTTTCCTTTTCTTGTACCGAAGTTTCAAAAACTTAATTTCCACATTGATATTAATTGTACCAATTGTTTCCATCCAAGGATATCCAAGAATAATATCCACATCATTCATATCAATGACACAAAAATTAGAATGCAATACATAGTTAACCATGGTAATTTTCAAATCTTTAAAAATTTGAACATTTTCACCCTCAACCCGTGTTCTTTGAATATTCTTTACATGAACTTGCAATCTATTAACCAACTGAACATTGATAAAATTTTGTTGGAAACTAGGGCTAGTAGAAACAATGACATTTTCTTTATGAATACAACCATGAACTTGTAATATAGAGTTGTCACATGAAAATAAACCCCTGGTGCTTTCTTTATCCTTACTCTTGGCATGAGACCACTTGTCTAAAAACGCTTTTTCAAATTCTTCATCAAAGTTTGTCATCATCTTAGCATAGTCCAATGAGTGCCACCATATGGTTGCATCTTCTTTGAAAATATGGGGTAACAAAACCTTCCAATTATTTTTCCATGTTGACTTTTCAGATTTTATGAATTCTTCTCTACTAGGCCATCATATTTTCTAGTAAAAATCATTTTTCTTGGAAGAAGTTTAGAACAAAAACTTGGGCTTAAAAATAATTTACTTTGCAAATCGTGGCTTTTTCCAGAAAAAAGCATGAAAAAATGTCGAATTTAAAATGTTGATAAATCCACTTCCCAGAATTCATTTCAGTTGATTTGTTTTTTGAAATTGGGTATTTTCTCGAGAGGAATTCAGATGTGTAACCTATTCCTTCAAATTCTGCACAAAAGTTTCAAAATTCAATCTAAAGTGCATCACCCCCTTTTTTTCATTTTAAAAAATCTGTGAAAGAACCAATAATTTCATCCCTTCTTTGGCCAAGGAAAGAGATATGACACCACCTATTATGTACCACAATAAATCCAAAATATATCTCAAAAATAACCTCAAATCATTCATCAAAATATTCAACACATGAATGTAGACAAAACCCTTGAGGTAGGGTAACACCATATATTAATCCTTAGGGAAGGATAACACTCCTCAAGCAATCCTTGCTTGTTACAATCACAATATACTTCACTATCATCCAATACATTGCTTACACTTCTTTATATAACACTCTTTATCTCCTAGGAACATTCTAGAGAAGGAATATTCTAGTAAGTGGAACCTTCTAGTAAACCTTCTCACCTTTATTGTGTTCACACTATTAGATGGGCCTTATTTACTAGAATTGGTCTCCATACATAATAATACATAACCACATTCCCATTGGATACCTCCCCAGGTACCCCATATTACCTCCCTAGGTATACTACACAAACTACATTTTCACCTTGGTACAATATCTCAGCTCTAAGATGACAAAAGGATTATGTGAGAACTTATCATTATTGGGTATGAACTAGAGCTTATCATGAAAAGTATGTGGCTGAGTCTACCTTCTTTTTCTAAGCTCACCGTATATATTGGACTTCATCATGGTGGTTATGTCATCAATTCCTTTTGTGGGATAGATAATGTATTTGGGAGGTTTGTTTGGTAGCAAGGGGTCCCAACCTACTTTTTCATCTTACTATGATCACTCACCTTCCGATATGGCAAGAAGAACATATGATAACTCATCATTATTGGGTAGGTGTTGGAATCCGACATGGCAACCATATGACCAAGTACACATTTTCTTTTATACTTAATCTAGGTGCTAAAAATCATCATGGTATATGTGTGGAAAAATATACCATCTCTTTCTATACAAAATATACCTAACTAAAATATGACTTTCCTATGTAACGGCCCCGCCGTTACGACACACAAGTTATGTACAAGGCCATTTTTTTAAAGGAAAATTAAAACATCAAATAATTAGCAACATCAACGACACATCATTCACATAAATCAACAAACAATAAAAATGCATTGTTAATCAATTACTATACCATGCCGACACATCGTCCCCATGAACCACGACACACATATCGATGTAATAACACCATGTAACAGCAACCCAACATTAATGAGTTATGCAATTAATGATGGCGCCTATAGGTACAAGTCTTAAAGTTCAAGATAATCAAGGTGCAAAAATATACTATTTTTAAACCATCGCACAAGACATAAAATTCATAGGCGCAAGAAGTCTACTATCTAAACCGATCATTCGTTAATGTTTTAATGGTGAAATAGAGGTTGATAATCCAGTCATCCATTAGTAAATCCCTGACACAAGCAAGGGTTTCTAATCCAACATATGACAACAAGAGAAAGTTCAAGGTAGACGACTGTAACTGTGGCAAAGGAAAAGTGATTGTATACCTAATATCAATCCTCGCCTAGAGTTGAGGCGCAAGAGTATCATCATGTAATTCATTGTGCAAGGAATCTAAGGTCTAAATTTCAACACCACATCACAATTATTTACGTGCATGTAGTCTAAAGTCTCTAAAATTAGTCTTTACTTCAAGGTTTCGCTGTGCACTAGGAGTCTAGGGTCTAACATAATGAGTTGCAATCAAATTTCAGTGCGCGCAAGGGAATGATTAACTAAGTCATTCATCGACGCTACTAATCATCATGCAAGAGATAAAGAGGGCTTAAACAACACTATTATCAATACAAAGAGTAATACAATTAGCAATTATCAATTCAATTGTCAAATATCAATTATCAATCTACACCATAATTATCTATTATCAAACAGTACGTAAGAAGGCCTGACGGGAAATTGATTTTTGTAGTTAATGGTTAAGGGACAGAAAAATGAGGTGACTTTGGTCACATTATTAAGGAAACAACCATTTAAATCAAATGACAGACAGTGGAATCTAAGGGAACGCAATCCAGTTTACTGGATTTCCGAGAGGGTGGAATAAGGAATCAAGTAACGGGAACAATTTAGCTACCACCATAAAATAAAATAGGAACACTATAGTCTAATTTAAAGGGGAATTAATAAAAACACCTGCAACTTTTAGTAAAGAAAACTATTACGCAAATCCATAAAACGAGACAACAATTAGAAAGAAGGGAGTCCAATACAAGTTAGATCTGGCTTCTAGCCAGTTAAAAGCTTAGGAATGACCATGATAACGTTGGTTTGTCTTATGGACAAAAGTAGAGACCAGCAAAATACAAATTTACCAACAAGCCACTTGCATTGTTAAGTTATTGAAGATCTGAGTTTCATCATTTTTCTACTAGATGTTTTTATCATTAAGTTACTTAGACAGGCTTTTCTATCTAGAAGATACAGTAATGGTTGGAGTTTTCTTTCACTTTTAGGAGTTAACAACCTAGTAAGTTGAATAGATAACAACTTGAATTGTGTAAGACGTGCTATGCTTGCAATGACATACATGTTCAGGGGTAGACAACCGTATCACTGAAATCAGAGGTTGAACAACTATATCAATGCAATCGAAACAGTGGAGAAGACATGTTAACATGCCATTTGTATCAACAAGATGGGATATAATTCCATTTGTGCTAAAAATCATAAGCTTGTGGATGAAATGGGAGAACAAAATCTAGCCACGATGGCATTCAAGCCACTGAAAGGCAAGATAAGGATTATCAAATAATTTTCACCTGGTCAATGTATGGATCATAGTGTTAAAGGGGTTGAACTGATACAATGCCTTAGGAAGGTAAAACGATTTTAAAAACCACAGATCTGTCACAGTGGCCATACAAATCAACTGAATAAGCAAAAGCGATTTTAAAAAGATACAGATTCGTCACAATGGCCATATAAATCAATTGAAGAAGCAAAAACGATTTGAAAAAGATACAGATCCATCACAGTGGCCATACAAATCAATTGAAGAAGCAAAAACGATTTTAATAACTACAGATCCGTCATAGTGGCCATACAAATCAATTGAAGAAGAAAAAACAATTTTAAGAAGCTACGGATCCATCACAATGGCCATAAAAATCAATTGAAGAATCAAAAGTGATTTTAAAAACTATTGATCCGTCACAATGGCCATACAAATCAATTGAAGAAGCAAAAATGATTTTTAAAAAGCTACAGACCTGTCACAGTGGCCATACCAATCAATTGAAGAAGCAAAAATAATTTTAAAAACTACAGATCTGTCGCAGTGGCCATACAAATCAATTGAAGAACCAAAAACAATTTTAATAACTATAGATCCATCACAATGGCCATACAAATCAATTGAGGAAGCAAAAGTGATTTTAAAAACCACTGATCCGTCACAGTGGCCATACAAATCAATTGAAGAAGCAAAAATGATTTTAAAAAGATACAGATTTGTGATAGTAACCATACAAATCAATGGAAGAAGCAAAGGAAATGTTAACAACAAATTAGCCACTATTGTTATCTCAACCACAATTGAAATATTCAAAACGTTTAAGTGGGAGGAATACTCGCTGCCATAACGCATCTATGAATATAATTTGTATTTAACATCTGAATTCCAATCAATGGCTATAACATATAGTTTAAATATGGCAAGCAATAGAGAGAGCTAACGCAAAACGCCCATTGCTTAGTTAGAAGATGGGATAACGTTCCACTCCAGAAAACTTCTTCATAGTTCATAATCGATTGCAGTTTACAACAATAATCTAGGGAATCGATAAATGTAATAAAATTTAACCTTTAAAGTTTACAAGAACTCAATACAATAATCGTCAATATCTATATTCATACACAGAAAATCTAACAACTTGTACAAATGCAAATTACACCTGCATATCATTACCAAAGGTGGAGAGTCTGAAGTCGTTGTCTCGCGCCTGCACTCCGTCCAACTCCTGCTTGTTAACTGCTGAGACCTCACCGGTACCTCCCAGCCAACGCTAGGGGTACTCTTCTTCCCCCTGAGCCCCCCGAGCCGCAAAGGGGCCACGCACACAACTAGATAATAATCTATCTCCCAGCTCGACTCGCAAGGTTGAGCTACCACTCCCTTTTGAGCTGGGCATCCCAACTCCCACAAGGTAAACTCAGTCAAGAAAAATATTGGCAGCGTAACCTTATGCCTACCAAACGTCCTCCATACTCCTCCTCCCTCATCCTTTTTATAGAGTTTTCTTAATGATTAGTTTCCCCAAACCCTCTTTAGATTATTTTTATTAAATTTAATTAGGATAAACCTCCCCTGTACACATGTCACCCAATCCCTTAGTTGCACCAGAAATTAATTCAATTTTTCCTATTTCCCTCACCCACCTAAAAGCGTTCCTAAAAACATTCCTCGGTCTCCCTTTATTCCCTTACAATTCTTAAATGACTTACGCCTTTCTTAAAACCTAGTTGAGTTCACAATTAGAAGGTTCCAAGACTAGATTCCCTACTATGTTAGACATTCCCCTTTTCCTTAAGTTTCCCCTTTTCTTCTTAGTTCAGATTTAGTAAGTTTAGATATAAACAACAATTTACCCTTTTATAATTTAATCCTTCATTAAAATTTTACTTTAATTATTAATGTTGAGTTTTCTTTACCCCCCTTCTTGTTATATGTCCATTTAGTTTTTTTTTGTTAACATGTTCTACTTAGACCTAGGTTTTAAATTCACTAGGCTTGAAGATAGTTTTTAAGGGAAAATTAGTTATTAAACTTTACTCATACCATCATTCATTTTAAGGCCAACCAGGTCCTAAGGAGGCATAGTTTTCTAGGTACTAGGTTTATTAACTTGCCAGAGTTAAAATAACGAAGTTCCCTTCAAGACGCACTATGTGCTCCAAGGGTGCCACTTGCTTGCATTCCTTTTTTATTTGCGCGACGTGCCCTTCAAGACGCACTATGTGCTCCAAGGGTGTCACTCGCCTTTTTGATTGATTTTGGTAGACGTCAAACCCCTGGATTCAATACTCCATTAGTTGAACTTATGGGAGACTAAGGGCAACTAAGGAATAAGGACCCTACCTTATTGCGCGCCCCTTAGAATCATCGTGAGCGACTGTCACAGTCTTCCCTCACAGCATCGTGGATCTCTCAAACTAGGTAATCATTAACCTATAGTTCGATCCACGGAGAGAGTGCTAGTAGGATGTGACAGGGTTATTGCCACACCTCTCCCTCAATATCTCTAGTTGTCATGCGCAACCCCTTTGCTCCTAATGCGAGTCTGGTTAGCAAGCTACTGTCAGCCTGCATCCATCAATGAAATGTGTCAGCGATATCAATCAAAATTATAATATCTAGTCATATGTCAAAACATTCAAACCATAATCACCCACTCCCTTACTCGATCCAGAGTCCAAGGAGATCCATTGATGCCATAGACATCCTCAAACGTCCAAAGTCTTGCACACTCAGGAAAACCAGTCAATAGCACCTGTCGATATAAATATCATCAAATCCGCAAACATCATCATGCTCCATAATCGAATCAGTCAATCATATAGTGAACTGGATCACTTGCACACACGTGTCCACAAGAATAAGTCACATTGGGTGTACACAAGAGAGGGATGTTACATCCTAACCCTTGTTGTTATTGGGCTTTGTCTTAAGAAAGTTGAGGAAGTGAACCCTTTTTGTGATCTAGAGAGAGTCATGTTGCATGTGAGATTTTCAAATAGAACTTAAAAAGGGTGAATAAAAAGTGCACCAAGAATCAAACTTAAGCTAATTGTGGTAAAATATCATTGATTTACTATTAAACCACAACCAACCAACCAAATTATTTTTTACTTTCACCTTTATTTTATTTACATGTCTTTTGTTAACCTCCTACTTGTTAGATATTTTGCATTCAATGACCTACTACACTCATTTTCTAAGGTATGTTCATTTTTCTATTCTATAACAACCTAGAGGTGATGATGATGATGACATTATCACCCATTGAGGCCAACATTGGTCTATCAAACCTTAACAAGGAAAACAATATTATGTTTTATTAAGTTTTTTATAGGATAAATAGCTTGCAAATAAGATGACCAAGCTCACTTTTTTCATGGGTTAACACATTATGAATATCAATGGTATTGTAAATGTTTTCAAAATGAATTCTAATATTCATGTAGGTTATGCATTACACGATATACCGTTTTTCATCTTCTACCTTATTAGAATTGTAATCTCTACAAAAAAAGAATTCCCATGGTGTTTTAGGTCTTGTCCACCTTCCAATTTCACTATGAAGCTCATGGGAACCTTTTTCATTATATTTGCAATATTTTCTTTCTTCTTGAAAGAAGCAATAATAAATAGATCATTTTGATCTTCAAACTTAGCATTAATTTCATCTTTGTATCACACCATCTTTTTTAAATTCTCATCTCATTATAGCACCATAGTTTTTATTTAAATTTGTTTACAAAAATGCTATTAAATGATGTCGATATTCTAAAGGGAATCCTCTTCTACCACCCTCAAATAATGACCCCAAGAAGCAGTGTTTTAAGTACACCGTGTCTTTAGCCTTGAGCAACTTTTAATATTGTTTGAAGATGCTATAAGAAACCTATCTTTCTTCCTATTATCCAACTTATTTTTGTATAATAAGTACCTCATCGTAGTCTTACTCTCCATGAGTGGGAGACCAACTCATAAAATTTTAGGGGTTATATTATGCTATTTGTCTATTTTTCCATTTTTTCCATAAATAATTAATCAATGCCCATTTTTCTTCCAAAAATGATTTGCCAAATTCTATAAGATAAAATTATTTTATTTAAAAAATGGCAATTTTTTTCTAGAAACTATATAAGATCCTTCAAAATTTGAATGTCTTTACAAAAATATCACCAAACTTATTTGCTATTTTATGAATTAGTAAGACTCACCAAGGTTTCTACACTTTGAGATAAGCATGGATCCTTAAAATTTTCCCTAGATACCAACCTCTACAAGAAGGATAGGGTATGGTGTATTGCTTTTAATTCTAACATTGTGTATTATAAAATGTTTTTGGACTTGCTCAATCTTCCTCCAAGTCTCGATAGAAACACTACAACTCCAAAAAACCATACATAATCACTAGGATAAGAAGCATGTTAATTTATTTTTTCCTTTTTCCAAGAACTAGAACTTATCTTCCCTACAATAACTTTCAAGACCAACAAATCTTTCCAACCTTTGCTAATCCTTTTTTCAACACTATAGTTTCATTAGCTTATGATGGATGCCAATTCTAAGATATTTATATGGAGGGAATTATTCCCAAGTTGTGGTTATCACAAAACAAGATTTGGATATGTGACACTTCTAGACATGATGATCATTATCTTTGTTTTATCAATATATGCAATCATCGCAAAGTTATTGCAAACAAATTTGAGACTTTTAAGTTACTTTTTGAGGTCAAAAGAGTTCCTTGCTAAAATAATAATGTCATTTTCATATAGTGGGAGGATGATTACTATACTTGTGAGGTTTATACCCACACACCTTACTTTCTCTATACCATATTCTAACTTGTCTATAGAGATATTGAAAAGAGTACAGGACAAAGGAAATCCTTGCTTAACCCCTATATTACAATTAATTTCTTTTAACAAACCCTCGTTACTTCTAAATTTGACAATGACTCTCTCTTATAACCTCATCACAACAACTCCCAACTCAAAGGGGACCCCAATATCTTCTAGTCTCTTCCAAAGGTTATTTCAAGGAATTGTATCAAAAGTTTTTTGAAGTCAATGAAGTAATATAGGAGATCATCTTTACTATTTTGATACTCTTCAACTATAATTGTAATATACCTAAAATATGTGATTGATATGTAATGATGCATAGATCATTTTTTACTAAATAGTATATTGGCGTTGGAAGTCACTCCTGGATTGCAGCAGGAGCAGAGCCCGACGCCCATCATTTTATGTCACGATTTGTTTATAGAGGGTGATCCAGTGGAAGAAAACTCAGAACGATATCGTTCTAACTCCGAAACTAGGCTGGACATGCAGAGGTAAGTGAGGTCTTAATTAAACTTCAGACAGTGAGCTGTAGTAAAGGTGAATAGGAGGAAGACTTCTGTGAGGAAAAGTTGAGGGTTGTTGTAGGCATCGGGCTTCTAACAACCTGTAGAAGAAAAACTTGAATGTAAGATCTTCTTACACTCAAATATAGGCAACACTGGAGAATATAACAGTGTCACAATAAATCCTTTATCATAACACAGTCACAGTAATTCACGCGAATCAGTCGATCATGAACTCTCTCAGTATGAGATGAAATTAGATGGGATAAGGAAACTGTCTGTTATAAAACAAGAAATCTCACATACAGATACATAACCAGAGAACTAGTGCCTTTGTTAAAACTTTACAATCGGGAGCTTTTCTCTACCATCGATCCTTTCAAAAATACAAAAATTGAGTACATATACTTAGAAAAATTCACCCAACAGAGGCGTGCTCGGACCCCCAAGGCGTGGCATCCCTTCAGTCAAACTCGGACGGAAATCCTTTGTCAGACGCCACCTTAACTATGCATGGCTCTTGTAAGGGGGTAGCTGAGCCATTAAGTGTCGAGTTAGCATGTGCAGACTTCTCTGGTTAGTTGGGGACTCGGCATGGCTTCTTTGGAAAAAATCAGCACAGGACCATCTCGGGTAGACTGCTTGCCAGATCCTCCATACCTTACAATTAATGACTGAGGAGAGGTTTCAACCACCTCCTCCCACCTTCATTTACTCCTAGCAAGAACCAGGATTGAGACCGAGTTGGATTGGCACCTGGACATCGCGGTGATCCCTTCTACAGCTAAACTTGACACTTTTGGCCCCTTTTGCACAGCTCTTTCTATTTCCCCAAGTGACCACGGGCCGTGACCCTGCACTTATCCTCAAAGGCGTTTTTGGCATTTCGGGGTTCATGGATAGGAAGGAGCTAATCCTTTCTCTTCAAATTCGTGATGGGCGAAATGCCGACATGGCCTAATCGGGCGCCACGCATCCCTTTGGATGGACGACTGTGGTGATGTCGGTGTTTTGGGACCTGTCTCATCATATGGTGCGTGCTAGCGCCTTTTCCCCAGGCCTGTTCCTCTGTGACCAGATGCCAAGACCGTGGGCCCAACTCCTGAGTGCTTTCGATGCTTCGCATATCGCAGTTGGGAGGAGGTTGATCCTCTCTCTTCAAAGTCGCGATGGGCGAAATGCCGACATGGCCTAATCG
>JASDQU010371842.1:94536-131828 GCA_032191745.1 Picea mariana | reverse complement strand
GGCGGGGGGGTCGGGCTGGGGCTTAGCCCCAACCTGTGGTTATATTGGTAATACATATGACCGATGGATTAAATGCATGGGAATTCAAATTTTAAATGGTTAAGTCGCGGTTATATTGTTATTTCATGTGACCCGACCTCTATACAAATGCGCGGGAATTTAAACGATTAACACCCCATTCACCGACACTTGGCGCATAGCTATTTGCTTTGAGTCTCAGCCCTTTTCCTATGCGTGTGAGGTCATGTGGTGGCCCATGTGCCCACGGGCCTTAGCGATTAAGGGATAGCACATAACCGTCCTACAGTTTGTACCAGTTGTGTGGTTATGCTCGGTGCTGGGTTTTTCCACATTTATGCACGTGGGGGCTAGGTTGCATTTTGGCGATCCAGAGACAACAAGTTTGAAGGGGAACTTCCAGGAAGCCTATCTTCTTCAATTTTTGGCCAAACGAGGTGCCAAAAAAGCCCAGCTAGGGGTTTTTGGACATTCTGAAGCCATTGGAGTCATCTATTTGGCATTTTGAGCATTATAAAGCACATATTTGAGCACTTTGAGAAAATAATACAAAATATCCATTGGAAGTTGGACCAGGAGATGTAGCCCAAGAGAGGGGTGAACTCCTTTATCATTTGTTGTGTTATGTGTTTTCTGTTCACTGTTATTTGTTGTTGTTTATATGCATCTTGAATGAGTAATTTATATAAAATTTGTGTTGCAAAATTGATCCATTTGCATTTTAACACATGAATTAAATCTTGCAAATATTTTCAAGGATACAATTCTTCTTCATTTTTAGATCATTGGTACATATTGATGAGTCATTGTTGATGAGTATTTGACACATGATTGGTATATACTTGGTACATGGTTGAATGCACTTATTTATGGTATAGGTTGATTACATGTTGTTTGACACAGGTTGGTGCATGGTTGATGCACTTGTTTATGGTACGGATTGATATCTATTGAGGATTGTTGCCTCATCTCAGTTGGTGCTGAGAATGTAAGATCATTATTGCATATAAATCTGGTGCTATTGTAGAGTTGTACTCTATTCATTTGTTGTTGAAAAGCCCCCGGATTGAAGTCCATAATAAAAAGAAAAATTGTACATACACCTTGTGTTCCTTGTGGAGATGATTTGTTGATGATATATTGCTGATATATGGTGCTGACATGTATTCACATCTAACTGATTATTAATGATAGAAATGATTAATGAGTAAATTTCGAATACTAACTAATGAGTTTTGTGTAAGAGAGAAGTTTTGGGAAAAAGATCCCCACACTCATTCACCCCCCCCTCTAAGTGTGGTAGGTGTGTCCAACAATTTTATGGAACCAGTTTATGCATGGTATTTGGCTCTGTATAGACACAAATATCAATATAATTTTTACCCAATTCATAACAATTTTATTTAAGAGTTTAAAAAGTTGATTTTTGGTCCTGATATGTCAGGACCATCTCTTGAAGAAACCACCTTTCTTTCTAGGAAAGGAGTTTATGAAACTTCTGAAGAATTTACTGTGGTCAGGCTATTTGGCAGTGAAGAAAATCCTTTTCTTCTCCCATTTTATGTGTGATATAGGATTTTTTCCGAGGAAATGTGAAGATGGTATAAAACCTGGGACAATCTCTTTTATGAGAGGAAAAAAAAACAATTTATACCCTACCATGGAAAATTGGAGAATTCATTGTAAAGCACATAACCCACCTAGACGAATGCGTAGGTCATCATGACCAATTGGGATTAAAGGAAGCCAAATTTGTTAAAGGTTTTGACCTAGTTAACAAATTCACTACACATATGGAATTAATCGGCTATTCTTCGTATTTCACTAAAGTTGAACAATTTCAAGAAGGTGGCATAGATAATCTATACATCCTTGAAATCGCGGTAGACCAAGTTTCAAATAACATGGAAGAAATAAACAACACCAATGAAGGTTACCGATAGCATGATAGGGAAGTGACAGACAAAAACCCTGATTCACCAACAACTTTCCAGAAGAGTAATCCATCAAGAACAAAGAATACAACCAGTGGTGTAGAGACGAGAAAAGAATTAGCTAGAGGTTCAGACAATGGTGGTGATAAAGACCCACCAAGAAACAATATTGAAAAATCCCATATTGCATATACTTTTGTTAAAATAAAAATAAATACACCAACAACATGGTTGAACATACTTGAAGTCCAGGAAATTCTACAAGCAATGGATATCGGCGAGCTCATTGAAGAACCTAGTTGGTCTGCACAAAGACTACTGGAAACTAGGGAAATTGTTGAAGCCCTAATTACCCAAGAACCCGAAATATTTAAGGAATCTGTTACTTTGCACCACGTGGCCTACAATTGTGAATCCAAGAAATTGTTACTGGAAAAAGTCAATACAAAAATAAAAAGTCATCAGCAAAATAGAAATCATCAATTGATTTTGATGGAGTTGCACCATAAAAAATTGGACAATTCCACAGTGCAACTAGAGAAGCTTTGAAGCAGTCTGTTGATACTATGGAAACGGAAAATTCAGAATCGAAACAGAAGATAAAAGTATTAGAAGCGACCTTGACTCGAAGACCATTACTTCCAGAGCCCTTGAATACAATTCAACCCACACTTGTGTTAGAAAACATTCCAGAAAGTAACAATAAATATAAAGGCTCCTCAAATTTATTACAAGCAATAAGAAAATATGTTGGTGATTCCATAGAGAAAAGAATTGATATAATTCAAGAAATTTGGGACCTTGCTCAAAGTATTGTCAGTTTTTCATCAAGAATACAAAATTTTAAGGAATATAGGCAAAAAGACCTGGAAAATGGTGAAGGATTTTACAGGGAAGTTGTGAGTACATTCTCAATAAAAGTTTCGAGCTTAAGTGAAACCCATAAAAAGAACAAAAACTTCCTTCAACTTACCAGATGAAATATGTCAATGCATGTTGGCTGAGAAGAATTAAAGATTTGAAATAAATGATAAATGAGATTGATGTTTTAAAAAATAAAAAAGTGATTTGTTCCTTAAACTTGTGGATCTTACGAAGGAACTTGATGGTCCTAATTTATTGATGGATACCATGCTCTTATCAAAGGAAATCTTAATGGGACAAATTAATTCATTAAAAGTAGCTTGGGAAAATGAATTATCAAAACAATAGAATTTTCTGAAGGAGAAGTTGAAAAATGGTTAGTCCAGTATATCAATAGAAATGATGAAGTTGATGACATGTTGTGTCAATTGGGTATGGATATGAGAGAATTTGAAAACGAATTATTTGAAATTAAAACTATGCATGAGATTATCATAGCTCCTTCAAGGGATTATACCGAGGAGCGATTGAAGAAAGCATTAATCAAAATTACCGAGCCAAAAAATCAAGAAATAGTTGCAGCAGTTATGCCATCTCAGCCACAACATCCATCTATAAAAGAAACACCTCCAAGCAAGTAAAGAGTTACGAGAACTTTCCATCACAATTTTTTCATTTATGGTCCATGGGAACCCCATCTCAGTCCTCTTTGAAGGGCAAATACAAATATTTTCTTTAAAGACATTTACTTTGTATTTAAAGACTTATATAAGAGAACTACTCGGGATACTACATTATTGTATTATCAAAGACTTTGATTTGAAGCTTGAGTTTCCAAATGTTTTATCCATCATAATATTTTTTGTGTTTAATGTAATGATTATTTAAAGGTATGTTCTATATGCGGTCGATCTTTCTAATCTCTTTAGTGTGAATATTGTTTACTGTCTTGATGAATGCCGTGATGGAAATGCCAACGTTTTATTTTTCATACTCATTTGGTTTATGTATTCTGTAATATATTGTATTTATTTTCTTTAAAAGATACATGGTCCCAATCTCAGATATTGTACTGAATGTGAATGTTAGTTTTTCAAAAACTCGGTCCTTCTCAATCTTTGTTATATTTCTATTTATAATTTCATAAAAAAAAAAAAATACCAACTTTCTAAAAATACAAAAATTCATATCCTCGTAAAGTTAACCTCATAATGTTGACCTTAAAACCATAAAACAATCTTTTGTATCAACACAAATCTAAGTCCATTACAACAAACCCTAACATTCCACAAATATCTAACTATTTTACCTTGCTATTAAGCAAAGTAAAGTATCTCTATTAAGCATGGTAACTTTTACATATAATATAAGTCCATTACAACAAACCCTAACATTCCACAAATATCTAACTATTTTACCTTGCTATTAAGCAAAGTAAAGTATCTCTATTAAGCATGGTAACTTTTACATATAATATAAGTGGTAGAAGATTTTCGAGATACATTATTTAAAGTTTTTTTTTTTTAAATTTTATGTTGTCTTATATTTAACGTTTACATATAATATAAGTGTGATAGAAGATTTTCGAGATATACTATTTGAAGTTTTTTTTAATATGTTGTCTTATATTTTATATTATTTTTTAAAAAAAAATATATTTTTTAAATACACAATTTGATCAAAGTTTTATATAATATATAAAAGGTTTTAAATTTCTACTTTTAAGTGGTTTTGATATACTATTTGAAGTTTTTTTTAATATGTTGTCTTATATTTTATATTATTTTTTAAAAAAAAATATATTTTTTAAATACACAATTTGATCAAAGTTTTATATAATATATAAAAGGTTTTAAATTTCTACTTTTAAGTGGTTTTGTTAAATCATTTATCGATGTAAGCACTTTACTAAAATATTATATTTATATTTCATTGTTTTGGTTAAACATTGATTTTTACAAGTAAAATGTCTTGAATTTGAAAATCAAATTTGGTAGATTGTGATATTTATGTTGATTTAAACTTTTTATAAACACCTTGATTGGACATAAAATTTAGAAAAAAAAATAATATTTTCATTTAAATATCTTGTCAAACCAATTTGATGTTTTAATTAAAAATTTGAAAATCAAATTTGGTAGATTGTGATATTTATGTTGATATAAACTTTTTATAAACACCTTGATTGGACATAAAATTTAGAAAAATAAAATAAAATCATTTAAGTATCTTGTCAAATGAATTTGATGTTTTAATTAAAAATTTATATCCCCATATAAAAGAAATTGCATTTTTAAAATGATATTAGAATTGGTTAGCTTTATTATTTAAAGTTGGTAAGTATTGTGGGGTTGTTGTGAAGTCAAATGGAATCAATGTCTTTTTTGAAATAATAAACTTTTGACACAACGTACAATTTTAATGAATATGATCCTTAATATGTCAAGGAATTCAAGTAAAGTCTTGTCTTGAATATATATATATATATATATATATGATATGATAGCAATATAATATTGTAAGGATTATATTAGTATCAAGTCTTTTCCACATTACGTTGGGATAAAGAATTTTACAGTCGTACAAACAATTTTAATATATTATTTATTAAACAATTTTAATATATTATTTATAATGTAATATGTTTTATTATTTATATATGCATGTATTAATGGACATGTCATATAAAGTAGAAGGGAAAGGTAAACAAAATAAATATATTATCTCAAAATTACATTAGCAGGGGTTATTATCATTTGGACATTTTCATTTAAAAAAAAAAAAACAATTCATACTTTCTTTTGTTAGGGAAACCTCATTTTGTTTGCTAGATGTTTAGAGTGAATCACTTTAAAGATTCTAAAGTAAAACCCTCTCTAATGCTTTAATAGGTCACAACCCAAATGATGGAAAGACCTTATGGTGACTTTTGATTATGAAATTATGAAATTATGATGAGGTATTTATTTCATCAAAATCCCCCAAGACTTGCACATAACCTCATTAATAGAGAATGTGTTAGCACAATGACCATCATTAATAACATCTTTGCATTAGTATATAGTTATTATTTATCATATTAACAAGAATACTTGGTCGACAATAATGTTACATCAAATACATTTATTGAGTTTTGAACTTAGATTATCATTATAGCAAGTGCTCCAACTTACTAGTACACCACAATGCGACAGACTTATAATTTCCCTTTACTTTTTAATGAAAATATGATTGATATTATATTTCAAAGAATACAAGATTCGTCTTTGCTTTACCTATGGGCAAGTGTTTTTTTGGGGATC
Source organism: Picea mariana (assembly GCA_032191745.1). Taxonomy (NCBI): domain Eukaryota; kingdom Viridiplantae; phylum Streptophyta; class Pinopsida; order Pinales; family Pinaceae; genus Picea; species Picea mariana. Next base: position 125,710 of record JASDQU010371842.1, on the reverse strand, counting down.
AATGGAAAAAATTAACTTTGCGATGTTCGAAACAAGCTCAATACTATGTTACAATATAATGAGTTTATAAAGTTGAGAGCATACCTAACTTGTCTCTCTAAAAAACCATTGAAACTATATAGACAAATGACACAATATAATATAGATTAACTATTCTCTTTACTAGACCAGAATTCATATATTACAAGATAATCTTATTTCTCTTCTCTTCTTTTCTTTACTTAAACTCACTCTTTATTTGTAAAATTTAAGACAAAAGTGTCTTACAACAAGCTTCATTGCTTCTCACATTTCAAAATTTCAAAATGCATTAATTCTCTCTCTTTTATTTTTATTTTTATGATCTATCAATCTTGTCCTACTAATCACTTCTAAGGAGGATACTAGGTCATGATACTTGAAAAACTTGTTATGTTTCTTCCTTTATGAAGTCTAATGATCTTTTTCTTCTTTTGATAGATTCTTTTTTATCACTATATGAACATCTTTAGTTTGGAAAATATATTCAATTAAATTAAGTTGGATTACAACTTTCAATTCAAACTCTTTTAGCTAATAATTTGTGAATGGTATATCTATTTTACCAAAGTCACACAATATTTGCACTTAACCACAATTATAATAAATAACTTATAATTTGCATAAATACACTAACCCATAAAAAAAATGGGAGATTTAAACCTCAGTACAAAGAATATCACCATTTTACTTTATCAACCAACCAAACCAACCCAACCCTCATTAATATAATCTTCCAGTATCATATCATTCAACACTCACTGATATAATCCTCCATTAATATGCAAAACATAGAAGAAAGTTTTATATATCCTTTCAGTGTAAGTATCATATCATTCAACCCTCACTAATATAATTCTCCATTAATATGTAAAACATAGAAGCAAGTTTTATATATCCTTTCAGTGTATAGTTATTAGTTATGTTTATCATTCAACCTTCATTGATATAATCTTTCATTATTATGCTTATGCAAAACATAGAAGAAAGTTTTATATATCCTTTTAAGTGTTTAGTTGTGTTTAATGCTTTATATTTTATGGGTTTTTTAATTTGAATGGGGTAAACCCTAGATACCAAAACATAGAAGAAAGTTTTATATATTCTTTTAAGTGTTTAGTTGTGTTTAATGCTTTATATTTGATGGGTTTTTTAATTTGAATGGGCTAAACCCTAGATACCAAAAACCACAAAATGACAAAACCTTGGGCAATTGAAACTCCCATTTGAGGTAGCCACTCATATAATATACTGACATATTAAGGAAGTCTTTCTACCTGACATTATTTGCAGACTATTGTTGTCACCTAGCATTGTTTTGGGATCTTTACCTTTTGTTTCACTCAAGGTGTCCCTTCCAAATCAAAATTGTGTGCCCATTTATCTTACAAAGAGGTCCACAATAATAGTGAGTCAATGAGGTAGTATATTGTCATCTTTTGCATGAATAAGACAACCTCAGTGAGATGACAATACTTGGGATTTAGTTGTAGAGACAAGAGTACATCAATGACTTGGCCTAGGGTGTCATCCTTGGCATGCGCATTATATCATATACTTAAAAAATTGTGTAATATATTTTTATATATTGATTTGATAAAAGGGTCCGTAAAAAAATATTGAGTTGGTATATCTTAGTGACCCATTTTCACATAAAACATTAAAAAAGTCTTTACATAGGAAAATAAGTAATATTGTATTCTCCTTCCAACGTCCTCATCATGTTTTATAATGATTGATATTGTGTTTTTAATAATTTGATATTTTTTAATAAATAAATGATATCGTATTTCTTATTACTCGATATATTTTATAACTAACTAAATCACTTGTTAATTTACAACTAAATATAGATACATCATTTTAGAGGTGGAAACCTAGAAAGTTTTAACATAGTCCATGGGTTTCATTATTCTTCTTTTACCAAAACAAGCAAATGCCTTTGTATATAAATATCATACCTTTAAAAATATAAGCTAAAACTTATATTTAGAAGCTTGTTGTATTTTATCTTTGACAAAAAGAATAAATAGCCCACATGTACATGATAAAATCATGGGACAAGAAAGGATTCCCTTGTTTTTAGATATGCATAATCTCCCTTGGACTTAGCAATCTATTACATGAGAGTGATTATGATTAACACTTTCCTTCACAAGAATGTATTTTTAGTCTCGAGTAGTTATGATTAACTCTTGCTTTCACAAGGATGTAGTTTTAGTTCGTATTTTTAGTCTCTACCACTGGCCAAGGACTTTAGTTTTCTTTTCGCAATGTTAGTTGACCGCCTATTACCTCGTGTGTTTTGGGACATTACTTGGTGCATTTTGGAGCTTGGACCTAATATTATGCTATGTAATTTGTATTTTCATTCAAATTTCTTATTACCTTGATTTATTTTCTAAAATATATTTATTTTTCGTATTTATTAAATATTATAGATCTAATTTTTTATTTGTTCATGGCTCACTAATTTGATGTTATTGCCCTTGTGTATGTGATTTCTTTTTTGGAATTGTCAGAATTAAAAAATGAATTAAAAAAAATTATGAATGGTTGTTTGGGAGGACTTTGACACTTGTTGCAGTCGAGGTTTTAAAGAAAGTTTCTTGTAGTTGATGGCCTGGCCTTCCTATAGTCGATGGCCTATCACTGCAAGGCAGGGTAGTCCACTTGGCAGGATACATGGAGCCACCGCTCCATGCTCCACTGCCTTCAACATGAGTGTGCCACCACAAGTATCCCTCCTGATCAATGACGGTGAAACTATATGTGTAACTTATGCCTAATTGAACAGGGCATTGTGTAATATACTTGGATTCATCAACCTAGCCCGTATGTAGTTGATGTATTTCACATGCATAATCTGGAATTGCACATATCGGATCTGTAAATGCAATAGAGATTTTGAAAATGGTTGAATCTGTCGCTCACCTTCAAGACGATGGCGAATGTCGAGTTGTGGTTTTTATGAGGGAAATCACTCTATGGCATAGGGTAAACCACAACATACTGAAATGACTTCAGAAATCAACTCTAATCTCAAGTATGTTATATAAACAAACATGTTAACAAGACAAGATAAAGAGCCTACCTCGTACAAACGTTCGATGAATTCCATCGTTGAGCACTTGAATCAAAGCTATATACCTGCAACTTGTCCTTGACAGCCAAGATACGCAAGCATATGGTGATAATATATAAATTTGGCGCATATAATAGCATAGTCCATCAATATTCATAACAAATATGCCCATGGAATAACAATTCAAATATTTGCGAGACATTAATTGGATGAGAAAAGAGTATTTCTATTAAAATGTAATCAACATAAGTGTATGAATGAAAAATTTATGTGTCGACACGTTTAGAACCGAGAAACTAAACCCCTTCCAGTTGGGCCTCCACCACTTCAATCCTCCACCAAAGGCAAGTTCATATAAGAGAGACAATGAGGTTCTCGATCAAATAAGGAAGAGCGGGTTGAACAATGTGTTCAAACTTAAAAGGACAAAGGGATGCAAACTCAATATGAAGTGAATAATTTCTCTAGAGTAACTTTGCTCTCAAAGTTGAATTCTTCTCTCATTTTCCACAGCTTGGATATGGCCCATTTATAGCCTTCAAATGGAACTGAAGGACTGAGTCAGAACGTTTCCAGTATATGGAAGGTCAAGGATCATGGATCTCATGACGTGATATGAAAACCCGACACCATTTTTTAATTTTGAGCACAAAACCCGATGTATGCAGGTTGTAATGGTGCAACCTACGTATATGCATGTTGTATAGTTGTTAGGGTGCGTATATGTGGAAACATATTTTTTTTAGCTCTGGGAAATGCAAAATGGGATTTCAAGTCTGCATAGGGAAGTGGAAAAGGCCTTCTGAGCAAGTTTGCATGGGGTGAGGCAAATCTTGCTATAACAGATTCCCCCTAATGTGTGAGGTCAGAGGAGTATCTGCGATGGCCAAAATACATTATAATTCCCAGAAGTGGAGTAATGGAGACCCAGTTGGACGAACTAGTTTCTCATAAGAATATGACAATCCATAATGACTTTGTGCACATGGCTTCCAATTTGAATTACACTGCAGTTCCATGTGGAAATATACCAAATAACTGTTCATGGACATGAATAAGCAATACAAGGGTAGATACATGCCATAGGTTGTCATAGTCAGGAACAAGGCCCAATGAAAACTAGTCTCAAAATTAGTCTGAAGATATCTGTATACAATGAAGTACAATCTAATCTCCCACTACCACTGAAGTCATATAGGTACTAGTCCAATGAATGATAGAAACAAATCAGGAAAGTTGTGGTTGTGAATTGATATATTCAAGTCTTCTACATGATCCAACAAAGGTGCAAGTCTACATCATGTGAATAAAGGAGTTGAGGTCGAACACAATGAGACTTCAAATGATTACCAGTCATTAAGGTATACTGTTAACAAACATGAGACAACCTATCGATGATCAAAGTAGGTATTAAGGCATTGAGTACATTCTTACAAGTGTGAATAAAGGAGTTGAGGTATAACACTTGAAGAATCCATCATTCAAGAGACATTGATGTATTCCCAACTGTTGATGGCGAGAGAACCTGCCATTGATGACTGCAAGCCTCTAAGTACTCATAGGACTCTAGGTCTCATTTCTAGAATATATGGGCTGAATTCGATGGAAGGAGACCCACTGAAAGGAGATCATTAAGGAATCTCTCATCAGCCAGCACGAGGCACAAAGAAGGAACTTGATGATTTGGAGGAATTCAGATAAATAACATGTTCACAAACCAACGACCCTGTGTGTCTTTCACATGCACCAGAGGCAAATAGTGCACGAAAAAGACCCTCTGAATAGAAACCAATATTGAAAATTGCCGACAAAGGAGAGGAAACCACCAATAAATCTAATGGCATCCAAGACACTCCACAAATCCCAATGTGTGAATATATTTCTTTCCGTCGAACATAAGGGAAACCCCCTAGTCAGTGACCAATGAGGAAATTTCAACCATTGGGTTCAAGGTTACCTACCCATAATGTAAGTAGGACCAGGGTGCATGATAGGACTACAACTTCATGTAACTCTGAGACACACTGAGGGTATGGATGACATGCAAAGTCAAGAGTTCTGAGAAATAGCCGACACAGGCTGATAGACATCCTTTGAACAAGAGCATGAGACATATGGAAGAATTTGGCATCATAGACTCAATGATGAAACTTTGTAATGTAGGAGGCACCAATAAAACTCTCCATAGGGACTGGAAGTTTAACCAGTCAGAGGAGTAGACTCTAAGTAATGAGCTCAGCTTCCTAAGGTCATGCTAAACCCAAACTTTGGATGACAAGTGGACTTAATAGTTTGAGATCTATTCAAAGGCGACACGACTACTTCCGACATGAGATAATATTATTTTCCCACCCATCTTTTTTTATTTTTTCATAGACAAATGAATGTTATGATACAGAGGAGGAAATAAGGAAACAAGTGTCATGAGTAAGCAACTAGTTCCAACAGTGAAACATACCTATTCTCAATGCAAGGAGGTGCATGTAGGATATGGACACTCGGGGGAATGTTTCCTTGTAGGGTACATGGTGTCAAGTTGCAAAGGATATAAACAAGGCTCTGCTTGGTCGATGATGCAAACTTCTTGAGATAATAGGCTTGTAATGAAAAATCCAGAATCGACAATATGCTCAATACTACAAGCAAGAGGACGAGATGCAATTACAACTTAACTCCAAAGAATGTACTTTTTCATAATTTTATTCTGCCTGGTATGAAAAAGGGTTAAACTTATACCAAATAGATGTCCTTTCAAATCCAATTTATGAGTGTGAAAGAGACAAGTTCACTCGAAAATATTTTCTCTTTTTGAGAGAGTCAGAAAATAGCTTAAACCAGACTCATGGGAGTCCCATAGGTATCGGTCAGCATGCTTATGAGTAAGAAATGAGGTTCAAATGCAAAGTCATATTCATCTATAAGGGACTCCTAGTCTTACAGAAAAATCTATGCATGGGCACCAGATGGCACAAAAGTTCTGACTAGGATACCCATGTTCGGTAAGTCTCTACCATTTAATAACGACACTTCTAGTAGCAGAAAGAAGGTTCTGTGTTGCTAACAAATGGGTTCGTACCTAAGGCATACAGATTGCAATTATAGGATAATGCAAGTGTGCAAAACGGAGTGATGACCTATCCTATATGTTGGTCAATGAAAATACTTGTCAAAGTCACGAACGGGCGACATGACTCTAGAAACCACAAGAATCCCTTTATAAAACCACCAAAACCAACTCCATCCACAACACTATTAGTCCACTAGGCCAAAATATTAGCAAAAACAATGTAAAGTGGATAAATATTTTCTATAAATAGTGAAAATAACCAATTTTACTATACCATTTGTATTTTTTACCCAAATAGTGCATTTTGGACCAAATTGCCCCCGATTTTCAACGACTGATTGTGGGAGCTATGAGTGACGGATTTAACAACCGTTTGGACCAAGTAATTCTTCTTGCCCTTCTCTTCATTTTTGTTTTTTTAAATTTTAATTTAGGATTCAATGTTTTAGTATTTGAAGGCGTAAACTATAAACTAGGGTGTATGTGAGCTGTAATTCATCGGGTCGAGTATATTCATCCCTATACGCAACTGTTATCAAAATGGACAATGTATATGAAACATTATACACGACTGTGTAAACTGTAGCTCACGTACAAGTCTGTGAGTTGAATGTTTTAAAGGATATTGCCTCAAAACTTGATTTTAAAATTGCAGGATGGTGCTAGAGTGGACACAAAGAGAGCATGAAGAATTTGATGATGTAGTAGAAAAAGATTGAGGGGCCCAAATGGAATTAAGAATATGTGGGATATACAAATTTTGGGCTCTCAAAGGAATGAGGGATCAAGTGAGATTGTTCCAGATGTTGGTGAACTACTGGGATCTAGATATAGAGGCCTTCAACCTCGATGGGAAACCATTGAGGATTGAATTCGAGGACATATAATTTCTGACAGGATTGTCGCGTTGGGGTGAGGTGGTGAGCCTCAAAGCCTAGAGAGTTGGGAGTGGCATGAACATAGAGGATTACATATCCACTCATTGCGTTGTAGGGACCGAGAAGGTAGGGATCCAACTCTTGATCAGAGTGATTAACAACCTGAGTCTCAAGGTCATTGTCCCAGTGTTGGCACAGATCACAGGTTTGACCTCATTGCATTAGGAATCATGGCCACTTATGTTCTACTTGGTGGAGTTCTTGCAACCAATGGTTTATGACCAGTGCACCTCATTGCTGACCAATATGAAGATCCAGTTAACAGATTGCAAACAAGGTAGCAAGAGGAACTTTGGTTTTGCGTCTATATTATGTGGTTTTTTCTTCGAGAAGGTCCCAATCTTGGGCCCTAGAGTCAATATTGTTCTGCATGGACCTCGTGATCCAGCCTTGTCACGGTGGATTGAGGTGATAAAGCGGTTGGGAGGTGGTAGGGTTCCAACACCCTACAACGACGATTTTTTTCTTCTTGTGGCATCGACAAGTGATAGCTATGGAGGAATACCCTTATGCAAGGATCAAATTCAAAGGAGATATGAACATGCCACTACCACTAGGTTCCTCCTATGGAGATATAGGTATGAAAAAAATATATAAATATTTCATTTTTTTGTATTTTTGTAAAAGAAAAAAAATAAAAATATTTTTGGATGATGTCAAGTACTAATTAAAACATGTATTGTTATGAAGATGTGGGTCTGTGATGACCATATGGACTCCCACAACATTGGAGGAGGCATCGGGGGGATGATCGAGTGGGAGGAGACACAAAGAGAGTGCTTCAAAATGTGCAGGGAAACCTGTCTCATTTGATGCAAAGAATTCCCATGGTTCAAGTAGAGGATCTGCTAGAGGCGATGCAATGGCAAGTGGTAGGTGTGCCCCGTGCTTGGGTGAGACTATTCCGACGTCTCGAAAATGTCGTACTATGCTATCATGACACACATATGACACCACATGCGTAGATGTCATGGTTATTGTATTGATCGACTGTATATATATTTTGAGAGTGTGAGCCCCCATTTTGTACTATAACACCATATTTTTGGAGAAATGAAATATAAAAAACATTGGTCTTCAGCTTTACTTATATTACAATGAGTATATTGGTGAATGTGTTTTCTTTACTTTAGTTATGTGACAAATTCCAATCTAAAACATAATTAGCATATGCATCAAATACATAATTAAAACTTCGAGGTATGTGATTATAAATAATAAAATCAAAATGTCATTCCAAAAGTCGTACCCATAGGAATCATAGGAGTAGAGTAGGGTCTCACACATGGTAAATGTCGTTCAACTGACGTACTACTAACTGGGAGTCCAGGTGAAGTTCTAAAGAATTAATACCATGTGAAATGGCATCGCGAAAATTATCTATAACGATGCTATATTCGGCCACATTATTCAATGATGGCCCTAGAAAAACACCACCTGGAGACCCTAGTTGACCCTTGAGTGAGTAGACAACCCAAGCGGTGGAAGCCAAGTTCCATGTATGATGACTGGCACCGTATGCGAATCCTAAGTAAACTGAATATTCCATTGACATCTGCCAACCAAGGGAAAACTCGATAAACAAACCAATGACAAAAAGTGAAAATATATATACACTAAGATACACTAGTATACAAAGAGTTACTTACAATATTGGGGCTCAAGTGTAATATCTTTTCAAGTAGAGCCCATTTCTGGGCTCAACCAACATATTCCCTTCATAATATTCTAATTCATAGGATCCTTTTTCTAAGACATGTCGCATGATATAAGGACCATGCCACATGGGGTTGAAATTTCTTGCCTCTAGCGGTTCTTTGGCTTGGTCATACAAGAGGACCAAGTCACCCTCATCGTGCTTCTCAGGATAGACAAACTTATCATACTAGACCTTGACATGCCATTTATTTGCTTCAATAGTCGTAGAGGTATCTCGAAGTTGCTCATCTAAACTCTCTAGGTGTATGAGGTGTTGCTCGAGATCGAAAGTGACAGGTAGGAGCTTAACTTCCAATCTAAGAGAAGGGATTTCACATTCAATAGGTAGGATCAACTCCACGCCGTGTACTAACTGGAAAGGAGAAAAAACGGTGGAATTTTTAACCGAGGTTCGGTTTTCCCAAAGAGCTGGGTAAAGCATGAGATGCTTGTCAGATTTTCTATGGATGACAGTTTTCTGCAAGATGGTCTTGAGAGACTTATTCACAACCTCTACTTGTCCATTTTCATAGGGGTAGTAAGGGGAAGAATGACCATTTTTAAACCCCATTTTCATGATCAGTGACAATCTCACTCAGTATTCCAAACTGGGATATAATTTGATTGAACATGAAAAATGAAACAGTCTTACCATCGTATTTAATTGTAGGCATGGACTCGACCCACTTAGTAAAGTAGTATACGACCACAATAATATGTTGATTCCACCCAGCTGAAGTTGAGTTGCAATCCACAAAATACACCCCCCACTTAGTGAAGGGACCGACGGTAATGACTGGGTGAAGAGGGGCTAGATGCGAGTGCATCTTCTGAATGAACACTTGGAAAGGGTGACACTTCTTGACTGCTTCGACACAATATTTAAAAATAGACGACCAAAAATAACCGGCTCACAAAATAGTTTGGGTTGTCACAAGCCTAGATAGATGACCACCAAAACCCCCACTATGACAATCATTAAGAACAAACTCATCCTCTTTGTGAGTCAAGCAACGATGCAAGATATTATCTACACCTCGACGATAAGGTAGTTCTTATCTTGATATCGTATTCTCTGTCGATCGTCTCTTGAAAGATGTTGAGATAAATTCAAGGTTTGAAGGTAGATCAAAATATCTCCATACCAGGGGTTTGATGATGAGACAAGGAAAATGTGTTCATCTATAAATGAATCAACATGAATAACATCCTCATCTAACCGAAGGAAGTCTAATATTAACTCAACAAAAACTAGAGATTTCTTAGATTTTTCTAAAGAAAAATCGAGATCAAGCTCTTGCAAAATGACAATCCATTTATTGTATTTCCCCCCTATGATACACCTAGTAAGGATGTATTGAAATGGATTGACATCAACAACTACGGTAGTTTTTCAAAGCAATATATAGTGTCATAATATTTGAACCACGTGTACGGCAACCAAAGCTAGCTTCTCAACATGAGAGTACTTGATTTCAAGGCCGACTAAGTTTTGACTAAGATAGTAAACGACGTGTTCATAGAGCTCATCATCCTCCTGAACTAAAACCATACCAATCGTCCCTTCAGACGTGACAATATAAAGCAAGTAATCTCTATTGTATTCTAGAGGCTTCAGCAGAGGCGTCGATACCAAGGCTTTCTTAAGAGAATCAAAGGATTCCTAGGCTCACTCATCCCATATAAACATAGTGTCCTTCTTCAAGAGACAGATGAAACCCTTAGTAATATTGACATAGTTTACTATAAACCAACGTAAAAAGTTAGTTTTCCCCTGTAAAACTTGAAGCTGATGAATAGTGCACGGGGGAGGCAATCGAAGTATTTCCTCAACCTTTAAAGGATTTTCCATGATCCCAGTCTCATAGACTAAGAATCCTAGAAGATGACCCGACCTAATGCAAAAGATGCACTTATGAGGGTTTAAATGGATGCGATAATAACGGCATCTTTCGAAAACTAGTCGAAGGTGGGTAGAGTGATCCACTCTCTAGTGAGAGTGAGCAACGAGATCATCAAGATACACTTCGACTATATGATTGATATCATGAAACATGAGGTCATAGTGCATTGGAAGGTCACTTCGGTGTTTTTAAGGCCAAAATGCATCTTCCGGTATGAAAAAAGTACCCCAAGTACAAATAAATGTCGTCTTATGTTGATCCTCAAGTTTAATCTGAATTTGGTCGTATCCCTAAATTCCATCCATAAAGGAAAAAACCTCACTTCCTGCACACTCATCAAGAATATGATCAATGAAAGGTGCCAGGAAGTTGTCTTTAGGACAGGCCTTATTTAGGTCTCAAAAATCCATCCATACACGAATGGTTCCTTGCTTCTTATTCATAGGAATGGGATTGGATACCCATTCAGTCAAGGGAACTGTGTAGATAAAATTTGCATTAAGCAGTTTTTCCACCTCTGCCTTAATAGCAGGGGCCTTTCCTAGGATTGATATCTCTAATTCATTGTCGAACAAGTTTAGCATCCGGGTAGGTTTTAATCAGATTCTCGACAATTCGAGGGTCGATTCCTGGCATCTCTTCATACGACCAAGTGAAGATCACAAAATTCTTTGAATAACTCGGTGTAGATCAGAATTTCTTTCGGTAAACAATCCGCAATGATATATACATTTTCAATTTTACCAGGAATGCGAGAGATATCGATCGTGATGGTAGGAGAGATACTCTCCATGTTTCCTTCAGCATAAATACCATGCATATCAAGTGGAACTATGACGTGACCGACTATCTCACTCAAGGTAGATCTAAAATCATCTTGTTCAATTCTAGCAAGCTTTGGGAGGAAATAAGAGCGATGATGCATATCATCCCATGGCCTATCAGAACCATTCATGGCCTCTATTATTGCTTCATCGGAGGGTAAAGTACCATCTTGGTAGTCATATGAGAAAGACGATGAAGTGGCCCATATGGGCTTAAGAACAAGATCCTCCTCATCCATTTGTGAGGAGACAAGATCTAGGATGGCAGAAGAGTCAATAACAACCTAATAAATTATCTTTGTTGCAGACAGTGGAATGGCCATTCCAGTATGTGATTGACCTTCACAAGACACATTCAAGGAAGGTAGGGTCCAAGGATCATTAAAATACGACGTGCGGAAAGGAACAGAACTCATTGACGAAGTAGACCTACTAGACATGGCATAGATATGATGAATTGGTGCCATGAAATCAAAGGTACCCATAAAGGATGAATACATTCTGACACCAATATCCTCAGTTGTTGGCTGATAATTGTCTATCATGGGGATTGACATTCCAATTGATGCATTAGAACTAGCATGCGCAAAGGAAAACTGATTGATCGTCATGATTTTCCCATCGTGAGAAAAACATAAAGTACGAAAAACGAACGATATGACTGCAGTCATAGCATAAGTCAAGTTACACCCTAGCAATAAGTTATAGTCGAGGGGTGAATCAATGACCTCGACATCCACCTCCACCATCTTCCCACCTAAATGGATCGGGAAGGCAGGAATAATACCATGGGGATGGAAAGAACGACTGTCAAATACAGTCAACATGGTCAGATATTGAGAGAGGGTCGGAGATCCAATGGATTTACAACAAGTAAGGGACATCACACATGTTGCAACACCTTCATCAATAATAGTATGTTTTGTTATCACATGAAGTTTTCATGGGTCATATGTATTTTTTGCAGGCTGACCAGGTCCTTTGTTTGCATAGGAAAAAACCGTGAGCGAAATGTAGCATTTAGAGTAGTCCATTTCGAGCTTGAAATACAAGCAAGTAGACAGGCTCAATTTTCAATGATGGAGATCCCATGTGAAGTTCAGATCTACAGCTCTCATGCATTCGAAGTTTCAAAGTTGCGTAAGGATTAACAACCAGACAGAAGTCCCAAAGTGTCAAAGTCCCGAAGTACCGAAGAAACGAGAGAATGCCACATAAACTGGGAGAAAGTTACTTAAGGAAATATTCATGCCTGCGTTCAAAAGATCCTGATGCTCGAAGTGTCGAAGTAACGAGAAGTTGCCATGCCCACTTGGAGAAAGTTACTTCAGGAGATTTCCATCCAAACATCCCAAAGTCCCTAAGTGTTGAAGTCTCTAAGTCTCGAAGTAACGAGAGGCTGCCACATCAACCGGGAGAAAGTTACTTTGGGAGATTTCCATCCAAATATCCTGAAGTCCCGAAGAGATGAAGTCTCTAAGTGACATCAGGTTGACACGTCACTTCAGGCCTTACCACTCCACGAGTGTTTTTCAATTCAACACATGGCACTTATCCACCAAGGATGCATAACATTCATTTCAGGCTACCATGTCACTCCAGGATCGTACCACTCCGAGAGTTTTTCATGCTTCACAATCTAAAAATCTCGAAGCCCGAAGTGCCGAAGTGCTGAAGACACATGGAGCTCATCCATAAGTAGTTGTGACAGGACAATGACATCAGGCCACCATGTCATATTCGGGAGATCATTCTCCGAGAGATATCCTTTCTCAACATTCAAAGCTCTCGAGCACCAACATTGGATACATTTCTAAACATGGTTAAAAGGATTATAGAGTTGGCAGGCGGATAAAGTTTAGCGGGGGATCTAAAGTAGAAGGGTTACCCAGATTGTAGATTGCAATAGGTTGATGACCAGACTTCATTGTGGGGACATAAAGTGCTCGAACGTTAAAATTCTAGAGCGGTCTCGCAATCAAAACCATGGTATAGTGGAAGAGGTATGTGGTAGTTGGTGGTGGATTGTGGGGGTCAAAGCGGTGTGGACCCAAACCACCCTTGGAAACTTCCACAATCATGTACTAATGTAGGGTCCATCCGAGAGCAGCACGTGGCAACAAAATCAGTTCGTTTCCAGATCGTGGATTGCGATAAGATCAACAACCACACTCCATTGCGGGGACAAAAAGTTATCTAACGCTAAAATCTTAGAGTGGTCCTGCAATCAAAACCACGGTATAGCTAAAGAGGTACATGGAATTTGGTGGTGGATTGTGGGGGTCAGAGCGATGTGGATCTAAATCGCACTTGGAAGCTTCCACAATCACGTGCTTATATAGGGCCCAATCCAAGAGCAGTGCATGGCAACAAGCTAGGCATTAACCCTTGTCCTGATCCCAAGGAGAAATAAGTTAATGAAAGGAGGACTGGTGGTTGAACAATTGGCTACCCCATTAAGTGAAAGCATGGAGGGTCTGTCCAAGGAGACCGAAAATTGTCATCCCAAAGTACCACAGAGGGAACTTTTTCCAAGGAGAAATTAGTTAATGAAAGGAGGACCGGTGGTTGAACAATAGACTACCCCCTTAAATGGAAGCATGGAGGGTCTAGCCAAGGAGACAAAACAATGTCATCCTGAAGTACCATAGAGGGTAGTTTTTCCAAGGAGAAATTAGTTAATGAAATAAGGACTGGTGGTTGAACAATCGACTACCCCCTTAAATGGAAGCATGGAGGGTATGTCCGAGGAGACAAAAAATTGTTAGCGCGAAGTACCACAGAGGGAAATTTTTTCTGCAGGCCCATATTGACCCGAGTTTCCTTTTGACAGAAGGAACATGACAGATAAGAGAAGACACTAGCTACTGTCTTGATTATAAATACATCAAATGAATGATATGAGAGGGTCGGATGGTTGCTCAGAGCTCCCTTTTTGTAATATTTTGACTAAGCAGAGATGTTCTCTGGTTATGTATGAGACTTGAGACATTTTCATTAATAGAAGTCAGTTTCCTTTCATCATATTGTTTCCTCTTACTCTGAAATTCTCATGATTGGATGATCCATTTGAAATGTTGTGGTTGTGTTATAATGGATGTTTGATTATAATGTTGCTATGAATGTTTTTCAGTGTTTTAAACTTTAAGTTCAAGAGGTTCTTGTCACTGAGTTTTTCTTCACCTAGCTGCTTGAAGGCTTGATGCTTATAACAGACCTATCCACCTTCCTCACTAAATCTTCCTTCTATTCACCTTTATCCTTAAACCACTAACTAAAGTTAGTCAAAACCTCACTTTATTATGCATGCTAGCCCATATTTTTGTGTTAAAACATTCTTATGTTGAGTTTTTGTCCATTTTACCTTTAATCATTAATTTACATTGACAAAATTTTTGATGGGTACTGGGCTTATCCTCTTGCAATTTGAGGGTGATTCTCAGTGCCAACACGTTTGATGGTATACTTTGAGTAATACACATGGATTTGGAAAGCCACGTGGTATGGAAAGTGAGGCTTCACATATGTGACGTCAAACTTGATAACCTTAGATCCATAGGGGTCTAGATCTTTGAACGTAGATAACAAGACATTCCTCTATGAAGGACACGTTTGGAGTACCTCCAAATCCGACATCGCGCAAGGGGTTTGACCCAGATCCTCAACAATAGAGTAATTATGGGTAGTTATAGCTTTAGGCTTCTGGGTAGAGTGCTTGAGTACTCCTTTCGGAATACGAGGCAGAGGCTCTGGATTTTCAATCTGTAAAGGCCTCTCTGGAGGAGGGGGAGACTCTAGACCTGGAACAGTTTATGACGAACTGTAATCTTGAGACCGAGTGGCTACATTAACCTAAACTGTAATCTTGATGCATAGACAGTCACCGTCGTTCGCTGGTGAGTTTTGACTCCCGCTCGCCACATTTCTGGAATTAGAGGAGATCGAGGCTAGGTGTTGATTATGTGGGAATGAATTAGTCAAAACATCAGGTGGTAGAGATAAAATCCTCATATCTTCCTCAAGTTTGGGGCATAAGTGGGTAAGGTGATCATCAGTACAAAGCTTACACAGGAATTTCACCTTTCGCTTCTCTTTATTTCCCTCACCAACATTAACCTTCAATCTATAATTATTAGAATTGTCCTTGGGTTTATTATCATTATTCCTCCCGCCCTTATGATTGTTACCACATCCTTTCCTTTTATTCCCTCTTGGTTATTGGTTGTTGGTTACCATTTGGGTTAGTCGACAATTGCACTGAATGTATGTCCTCTGACTGAGTGGGAGTGTTGGAAACAGATGAAACTTGTCCTCCTATAGACTGGCTTAGAGACAACTCTTTCAACTGGCTTGTCACCAAGTCTATATCTTTAACATTTGCAGAGCCTATAATGCCATCGACATGAGGCCCAAGCTTCTATCTAGGGTCGTAGTTCAACCTCGATGTGCCAAGAATAATTTCGTACAACATCCCAGACTGAGCATATATGAGATCTAACTGTTGGGCCTTGAAAATCACTTCCTCTTCAAATGTTACCCCGAATGTAGAAACAACCTTCAAAATATAAGGCAGTGAATACTTAAGAAACTATTCAAACATGAACTTTGGAGGAATGCAGGCTTTGAACAACCTCTTCTGTCTATGCCTCTCTTGGATGTGATCCGATATATGAGTGGCCTTGTCCTAGCGAAGGGCCGACATAAGTTCTATGCCAGATTTGTAATGAACCGACAATTGGAAGTGGTTGAGAAAGACTAAAACCATCTGGTTAAAGTTACCATATGTCCTCATAGGTAGCTCTATGTACCATTTCACTGTGACCCTCGTGAGGGTGCATTGAAACAATATTAAATGAATAGAATCATAGTTAAGGGAATTGAAAGAGCACCAAAAAGGAAAAGTAGTGATGTGATCACTAGGATCCTCACTAGTCTTGCCCTCGAACTTTGGAATATCTGAAGGAAGCTTGGTGGGGATGGGAGGCCATGCTGGGTCATGACGCACTGGGTCGTTCATTAATCTTGATAAGTCTGGAAAATTGAGCGTGGCCATAAAAGTGAGATAGGGTTGTGACATATGGCCCCAATATCCCTGGAAAGATTATTGTTGGGGAATCACAGCCCATGTAGGGTTCTGGTATGCACCATGGCCTTGTGCAGGGTTGAAATACCCCCCTCCAAACTGATTCACAAGTTGTTGGTTGGGCACCATTCTAGTAGGAATGTTATGATGAGGGTTGTCAACATTTCCCCTAGTCAGAGTAGCTCCAGGTTGGGGGTTTCCCAAAGTATGAAACTGACCTCCTTTGGGTGGAAATCCAAAGGATGAAGGTGGATTTGTCATGTCAAACATGTTGGTCGGAATTGGTGTGGAGAAGGTAGGTGTAAAGGACATAACATAAGTAGCAGCTTGTCGGTCGGGTTGATGTCTCCATCTAAGAACATGAAGACTAGGATTAGACCTAGGGTAAAAAAGAGGTTGGCTTCCAACCGTAGGAGTTGTTTAGGGAATATGAACACCACCAAATGAAAGAGGAATATCCAGAGGAGCCATGCCCCCAAGTCCAATACTAGGGTTATGATTAGATGTTGGAATAGAGGATGAAAATTGTGATGTGAAATTTTTCATACCATAAGAAAAAGGGCTAGATGATGTAGGGATGGACTGAGTGTTGTACCCAGGTGTACCAAAAATAGACCCAAAAGGGTTTTTCACAATGGGTTGAGTAGAAACTATAGGCTGGATAGGAGTGATGATGGGAATCGTCGGCACTACAATGGTAGTGGTTGAAGGTGTCAAAGGAACACTATTAACTATGGTAGGAATGGGATTTGAAGGACTCTCTGTATCTTTCTGACTCGACTCACTACTCATCCTTGTATGATTACAATTCTGGTAGGTGGAAGTGTGTGTACCATGTTTGATAACTTTACGCCTTTTAGAAGGAAAAGACTCAAGATGCAATGACAATTTCAACAAATGAAAAGAACTACGAGGAAGTGGGTATGGCTCCACGATGACTCAAGACTTGATATATAACAAATATTAAGGACAACTAACAATAAAATAGCACACACACAAAAAAAGGCTAATATGCACACAAATAGGATACAGTGGCTGAAAGGGGCCTCCCTCCCTAAAGTAGGTATGCCTCGCCCAAGAGGAGCCTGAGACTTGCTTCAAAAGATCGGAGGTGTCATAATTAGTTATAAGGGCCCTCTTAGGCTTAACAACCAGTCGGCCAGATCCCCTTAGAGAGGTAATCCTCCATAAAGGTTGTGTGTTATCCAATCCTTATCTGATTCAGGGTACCTGTAAAATAACCCCTGCAAGTAACCTATGTGGCTACCTATGTCAAAAAAATTAGCCACCACGATATAACCAATGTGCGAGCGAATAGTTGTAAGTCAACTCCACCATATGGGAAGGGTAAAAAATCCCGAAATCTCGAAAGCACCGCCTCTCATAGAGGTAAAGGTACTAGAAAGACCCCCATATATGAATAGATCCCCAAAAATGTCTCTGACACTAAGAAGGTATTGGAGGGATATCTCCTCAACTGACTTCATGCAACATAGTTCTTAACTCCGGTGTGAGCAAAGCCTCCTAACATCACCAGTTATACAATGGATTTCACCACTCTCTTAGTCGCACACATATGTTGAGTTTAATAGCCTTGGATAAGTTTACTCACAAAATCCTATTCCAAGGCTCTAAATCTTAAGCTAGTTTTTGCACCTTGAAAAATAAAATCGTTTCTAATCAATTTTAAATTTATCCGCATTACTTTTAGTGGCTTTGTTTACTCAAAAGTTGTGGTCGTGAAACTAATGATGTTATGACTTAACAAGTAAAAGAAATGAATATGAACATAATGCAAAGTCCTAACTTCAATTCTCAATAAATGATATGCTTTTCAAAATGCAATTTTCAATTCAATTTTATGATTTCAAATAAGCTGCAATATTTCCATACATGTATCAAGATCAATGATAAAAACCCAAAATATCAAATGCCATGATGAAAAATGTATATTTTTTTAATTTTTAGTATAAAGGAAATGAAAATGTAAGGACTGAACCACAACTTGATATATAAACCCTACTATAAGAAAAAAGAGACAAACCAAGTAGGATATCAAGAAGAAAACACCCAACCCAATATGCAAGGACAACCAATGAAACACGAATGATGAGAAATAAATACCACCCAAAAATTCAACTAAAGAAAGCTTTCCTATCACTCTGCAGGTACTTGACAGTCATGAAAAATACCTAAGAAGACTCAGCAACCATCAAAACTTACCCAACAAACACCAAACTCAGCAATCAAGCAAACAAGGTTGATGTACATGACTGTTCAGGAGAAAATGACGTATATATGCCCCTTGTAGAATGAAAACTCGCATGTGTACGCGTATGTCAAGGGAAAACCCACATATATGTATTGAAACACTGCCAGGTTAAGGATAAGGCCAAGAAACTTAGACTCCAAGTGAAAAAATGTTGTCAAGCAGTCAGATGACAAGAAACTCAAGATAAATGAGAGCAATCAAAGGAGAAAACACCCCAAACCCCAAAAAGAAGATTCAATCCCCAGTATGGTCGCCAATTCTGTTATGAGGGAAATCACTCTATGGCATGGGGTAAATCAAAATAGACAAAAATGACTACAGAAATCAACTCTAATATCAAGTATGTTATATAAACAAACATGCTAACAAGACAAGATAAAGAACCTACCTCATCTAGATGTTCAATGAAGTCCATCGTTGAGCACTTGACTCAAAGCTATATACCTGCAACTTGTCCTCAACAACCAAGATACAAAAGAATATGGTGATAATATATAAATTTAGCACATATAATAGCATAATCCATCAATATTCATAACAAATATGCCCATGGAATAACAATTCAAATATTTGCGAGACATTAATTGGATGAGAAAAGAGTATTTCTATTAAAATGTAATCAACAGAAGTGTATGAATGACAAACTTCTGTGTCGGCACGTTCATAACCAAGAAACTAAGTCCCTTCCAGCTGGGCCTCCACCACATCAATCCTCCACCAAAGGCAAGCTCATATAAGAGAGACAATGAGGTTATCCATAAAATAGGGAAGAGCTCGGGGATTGAACAATGTGTTTAGACTTAAAAGGACAAAGGGCTGCAGACTCAATATGAAGTGAATAATTTCTCCAGAGTAACTTTGCTCTCAAAGTTGAATTCTTCTTGCCTTTTCCACAGCTTGGATATGGCCCATTTATAGCCTTCAAATGGAACTAAAGGGCCGAGTCGGAATGTTTCCAGTATATTGAAGGTCAAGGATCATGGATCTTGTGATGATCCATGGAAACCCGACACCATTTTTTAATTTTGAGCACAAAACCTGATGTACACAGGTTGTAACGGTGCAACCCGCGTATACACATGATGTATAGCTTTGAGGGAGCGTATATATGGAAAAATATGTTTTTTATCTTTGGGAATTGTAGAAATGGGACTTCAAGTCTGCATAGAGAAATGGAAAAGGCCTTCTGAGAAATTTTGCATGGGGTGAGGAAAATCTTTCTATAACATTGGTGACAATGGATAATGTCAAGCTACAATGGTGTAGGTCATAGTTGGTGTATTCCACATGCATAATATGGAATTTCAAATATCATATCTATAAATGCAATAGAGATTTTGAAAATGGTTGAATTTGTTACTCACCTTCAAGAGGATGGTGAACGTTGAGCTACAGTGGTGGAGGCCATTGGCCATCGAACAAGCATGCCTTTGTTTCAATGTGGGGCAATATTTTTCCTAGCTTCCAACAAATGAAAAAATTTGCTACTTGTCTGCATCACTTCTTTGCTTAGCTAGGAGATCCTGTAATTATCACATGATCGTAATTCAATCACATATAATCTTATTTTTAAGGTTTTATATTATGTTCTCATTTCAAATACTAATTGATACTAATTACTCCATGTAGTAAACCAAAACTAAAATTTAAAACAATCCAACAAACCTGAAGAATAATTGATCCAGTGTGATAGAAGCGAATCACATGTTTTGTTGTGCCGAATTATGATACTAATGGCTAAGAAGCAAATGATTTACCCAAATGTAGTAGCCTAAAAATTTTGATAGGGCACCTGGCATAATCAATCTTTTACACGTCTTTGGACAGTAATGATATTTCCCAATACCCCCTGTCACCGTAATTTTCACCATGTTGTAACTCTACCCGTCTGTTTCTTTTGAGTCTCGAGTTCAAACGCCATCTGCAATCAATATTTTGTTCTTTTCAGGTCTCTTTTAATCCTCAACGCAATGATTATTCGGTAAACTTTTCACAGTGATTATTCGGTAAACTTTTCACAATAATTATGTGTGCCACTCGGGCTCGATTGGTAGACTTTTCATAAAACAAAAATACGAAAAATATTTGATACTCGATGCTTTTTTCGATAATAGAAGAAATAGTTTGAGGTGGTATAATTTAATATATGGTTTTAGAATACTCAAACACATATCCAATTAACTGCTATTTTTATTGCCATACGTTGTACATCCATAGAACAAATAGTTTACCTTTGAGAGAAAATTCATATTCATAAGATGAGAAATGGTTATATGTCCTCGTGAAGTTAAATAGCAGATAAATCTCGGTTGAAATTTCCACCATAAACAATAGAATTCTATGATATGTTTCATTTGCAGCTTATACACTCTAGATCCATTAAGCACTGCAAACCTCTTTCTATTTATTCTTTTTAAAAATAACATTTTTATCAAACATAGGTCTCTGCAATACTCACAAATCATTTTTTACCTCATCCATGGTGACAATTTCATTTCAATGTTATATGCATGCACTCAGTGAACTTTTAATCTCTTATCATTCATATGTGATTAATCTAGTTCCTACATTTTTCATTGGTTCTCTTTTTTGTTGTTTTGTCTTTCTTAAAAATTTGCAATTTCGACTTATTTGATGTAAATTTCTTCTCAAAATAGGTTGTTTCTTGCAGATGGTCTAGACTCTGAAACTTGAACATATTGCAAATTGCAGGATCAAGGGACAAAATGTAATTACATTTATCAAAAATATGGAATGAAGGAATAAAATATAGTTATGCATCTAATTGTGTTGGCATAGGGGCAAACCTAGGGTTCAACACTACAACAATGCACCAACAAAACCCTAACTACCAGCCCTTTCAGCAACACCTGCGAAGTAGATGAAGTTTCACCCGAGGTAGAGGTAGGGGTGGTTGCAGGACTCCAGTGTCTGCAACCTTAGCTGGGATGCAGATCTGTGATTAAAACACCTTAACAAAGCACTTAGCAGTTACAGTTCGTTAATATTCAATGTTAGTTTACAACGCAACTAATTCCTAACAACAGATCAACACAGTGTTTATATAGATCCTATAGATTCAAGTATTAAGCATACCAACATAGATCAGATCTAGCATTTATTCACATTATTCAGCATAAAGCATTAACAGATCTATCTATCATTTATCTATATCAAATCACTTAATCAAGTAAACACATAAACACATCAATACATCACACAAGCATAGCAACACAGGATATATGTGGTTCCCCCCACCCTGGGGCTACGTCCACCAACTCTTCTTCTTTATTTCTTTCTGTCAATATTCTACATGCACATAGCCTTGATATATTACTCTGCAGAGGACATGAGATATGCACACCTCACTAGATCCTCCTTCCATGTATTATAGCATAAAGCCTTCCACAGTCTCTTACAATCACTTGCACTTAGCTCTTCAAGCCTCACTCAGTATGCACAGAGAAATTACAATTACCATTTGCACTTAGCACTTAGCATCACATACTTGTTCCTCTTTCGATCACATAGATCAAACTTTCTACTTCCTACATCGCCTAGCTTTCTATTTATACATTACAAAATGGGCCTAAACATGGGTAAACCCATAGGCCAACATCCCCACTCCCGTTACATAAGCCCAAAACCCAAAAATCCCTAAAACGGGGCCTAGATCCCGTGATCTCTGCTTCAACTTGTGCTCCATTTCGATAGCCTATCGAAGTCCCAAAAGTAGGTCAAACATGACCAAGGATCCTCAAAACTTGGTCAAGGGCCAACATGCTCCCGACACTCACATGTGACTCATCCCGACTCACTCTAGTCTGGGTAGCTATGATTCAAAATCTTCGAGCTTGGCTCAAGCTGCTTCGACCTTTTGTTGTGCCAAGGCCTCCTGCTTGGCGAACTCTTGGATGACTGCTTTGTTGACAGGTCCTTCTAAACGTTGTTCGACTACAACGACTACTTGTTCCAACTCTGTGCCTTGGCATTCAATCTACTCAAACAGTTGGCAAGCTTCATCCTGGACTGGTTGGAGCCTTTGAGTCACTTCCATGACTTTTCTCTGAATGGTGTGGACCTGTTGTTGAACAGTGTGTTGGTCTTGGAATCACTTCATTCTTTCAACTGCTGACAAGAGCTTCAACTGCCTCTATACTGTTGTTGCTTGCTGCTTTGCCTCCTGAAGCTATGACTCCAGTACCTTTAGTTCAATATCTTCAGTGAGTCGATCATAATTTTTTGCACTGCGAGCACTTAGCTTTTTGCATTCCAGATCGAATGCTCTGATCCTCTCAACTGCGCTTCGGGCAGTGGCTTCTCATTGATCTCACACATCTTGTGGGGTACTTGGCATTGTTTGTAGCTCAAGGTCTGTGATTCTCTGTTGAAGCTGTTAGATAGATTTCGCGAGCCGCTCTACTTGATGTTCCACTGGGTATTCCTCTTTTTTCTCTAAGCTTTTCATAGAGCGAAGTGCTCTATTAACTGCTTCTTTTACTCCCACCTGATCTATGAGCAACTGCTCTTTCTCTTGCTGGATCTATGATTTCTCTTCTTCAAACTTAGTTTGCAAGGCAACCTTCTCTTGCTGTGCAACTCGGTGTTTCTCTATGACTACTTTTTGTACTTTCTTTAGGGCCTATGTGGATTGCTCAGTTTCTTCATGTGTGCCACGAAGGCGAGCTTTGGTTGCTTCAGCTAGTCTACGGAGTTGAGCAGGCTCATCTCCCAACTCAGGTGTTTCTGATGGTGGGGGCACAATGGATACTGTGCGGCTGGATTGAAGGGTCTGTTGTACCCCTCTGAGTTCAACTTCAATTCTATCATACATATCCTCCTGCTTGGCTTCATGTTTCTACAAGATGTTGTGCAAGGCATATGCTACAACTGCGATGATAAATTTGAAGTCATCTACAGTTAGCACGGTCTGCATATTAGTCAAGGTTTCTCTGGATTTATTTTAGGAAGTGAGTTTCATGGGAGAAACCTTCCTTTTCTTCAAGGGATCAACCTCATCAGCTGGGTCCCTAGGTGGTGTTACTTCGCCTTGCTTCTACTGGTATTCTTTTCCCTTTATCTCTTCTACTTCATCATCACCCCCTCATCCAGGTGATACTGAAGTAGTTCCTTCTGATGCGCTACTTAGGTTTTGGAACTCTTCGGTATTCTTCCTTCTGGTGGGTCCAGGGAGATCCTTTTCTTCATGAGTGGTCTCAGGACTGTTGATTAGTTCAGGGTCTGAAATTTTTGCGGGGTCTGCTGAGATGAGGAGTTCTATAGACCAATCCTTGGTGATCTCTTCAAGGTCCTCCTCTGTGAGCTTGTAGTACGATTGAAGCTCTTCTTTGTGCTCATCTGCGCGCACAGTGATATAAGTGAAGTGTCGATCTGCATGGAACTTCATGAGGGGTCGAAAACAATGTAGGGTGTTCAACATCATGCGAGGGACAACTTCAATTGCCCTCTTCAGTTGTAGGTAGTAGGTATGAAATACCACATTCAACTGCCACTGTTTTCCCATATCGATCGAGTACCAAAGCATGGTGAACTTCGCAATGAGTAGCTTGAACGGCTCAATGTCTGGGAAGGTCACACCTTCTGGCATTTCCCAAGCGATAAATGCGATGAGGATAAGGAGCCAGCTAAAGTGGAACTCATAGCCCTGATCTTGAGCTTCACGAAAGTCTAATTCCAGCTGGTTGACCAAGTAATTCACCCAGTTCATCTAGAGTCCTTCTACACATTTCCCAGCTAGGTCAACAACGAATCCTGTGACTTGTGTAGGTTGTTTCTTCCTTACTATATTCCCTGCAATCAGCTGACAAACCAGGCAAATTGTGCCATTCTGGATGGAAGCTACCTTATAGCCTCACGTTCCCTTTTCTACATCGCCATAAGTGTCTTTAATTCTCTATTCTAGGGCATGGTCGGAAGCCTTCCCTGGGTAGAAGTCTTGCGGGTCAGGTCCTTGCATGCTCAATCCCGTGATCCTATGGATCAACATCAGATCAACTGTGATGCATCTATCTAGCCATAGATATCTACCATGGTAACATGAGAGCAGGATCTTAACACACACGTTAACCACCTGGTTCCTTCCAAAGTGTAGGATATTCATAACATTCAAGAGGGTGGACTACACGAGGTTCATAGTCCATGACTAGGGGATTATTTTTGAGTTCTTCCCCTTTGTCTTGGTCAAATACTTGTAAGGAGAAAGCATGTTGTAATTCTTTTGGTCACCTAGGTTGAAGTAGTTGAACTTCAATGTCACGATCTTATCTTGTTGCATTCTGACTGCACGTATCCCCTTCGAGAGGTACGTAGTAATCATGGTGTAATCAAAGCCCCTTGGGACACTGTCATGACTCACCGCGCCGACTAGAGATGGGATGTAGTTGGGTAATATGGTCGGGATTAACTTCACATATGTTAGATCATCTCTATGCTTGGTTCTCTTCTCTGCTGCTGGTCGGGATGGTTCAGATCCATGAGAATTCAACAGAGAGGCTTGTACTCGTGTCGATGAATCTTGAACTCCTGTGGAAATCACTCTCTCGACCATCATCTCAATTAAAAATTCCCCGATTGACTTCTCCACAGTGTTGAGCTTGTCCGACATGCACGCTCTCGATCAGAAAACTCAGGTGGATGGATGAGTGCTCAAAGCAATAGAATCGGTTTCGATCTTACTAAGTACAATGCAGTATCAATGGGTTTTCTTGTTAGCTCTGATACAATTTGCAAAAGTGTTCTTGGTGCAATAGTCGACGGACTAAGAAGACACAATGTAACATATCTCTCCAATGGATAAGAAGTTTTCCATCAATGTAGTTCTGTCTGTTGTGGCGCGGTCCCAATGGTCTGATGGCGAGCTTTCTGGTCATAAATGTTTTTCTAACTATTCTGGAACATTGGTCCAATGGTTATAATGCTTCCAACAATCATATTTCTTCACCATGGCGAAGTGCCAAGGGGCACTATTCTGATATCCCGACGAAGTTCCAATTTTGCAAATATTCCTTTCGTAAAGTTTCCTCTAGGCCCTTCTATAAATTTTCTATCTTTTCTCTCTTCTTACTGAGTTTTCTAGCCTTCTTCCTAGTGATCTTCGTCTCAGTATTCCTCTTTCCATTTAGATTCTTGTCTTCTTTTGGCATAACAACTTCACGTTGTTGGGATTATTTCATAGGACTAGAGAGTAACACTGCTTCTGTATCTGGGGTAGGTGCTCTACTCATTTGTGAATCTTCTTGTTCTTTTAACTTCATGATCCAAGTTTCTGGTTCTAAGTAGCTTTGATTTGTTCTCTTGTTCTGCAATCAAGTGTGTTATCCTCCTATTCATGAAATCTTTTAATTCCTGCTTTTTCTGTTCTAGGGCCTCCTCTTATTTTCTTTTGTTCTAATCTTTCTCGATCCAGGTTTTTCCTAATAGCATAGTAAATGGAGTGTTGTTCTCAATGAATCTAACAACCTCAAATTCTTCCTCTATTGAAGCTCCATGAGCACTCATAGATACCTGGGTGAGTCTTCCACATAGGGTTATCATCTTTCCCTTGAATAGTCTTATTCCTCCCAATGAAGGAGTCGTATCAGGCTTTCCTAAATATTCCCAAGTTATTTCTGTCATGATATTTACCTGTGTTTCCTCATACTGAACACAGACTATGTCGAAGTCTCCTATTCTTGCTTCTATGCATTCTTTTTCTTTGAATATCTATGGTAAGTTGATATCTCTGTGATCATCTAGGGTTTCTTTCATTTGCAGTAATACAATCTTTGATTTTGTCTGGGGTTCTGCCATGGTCTTAGTTTCATGACCTTCCTCAAGGTTTTTTTGTCTCATATTCATTCTCTCAAGCTTAGCAATCATTCTAGGGCAATCTCAAACTTCATGGTCCATAGCTTTACAACAAAGACAACTAGGTTTTCTTCTAGGGAATTCCTTAGCAAGATCTCCCGGTCTTCTGCAACTGTAACAAAGGGTTAATCCTCTCTTTTTCTTAAATTATCCCCAACCTTTACTATACTGCGCACTCGAATCATAGTATCTAACCTGCAAAAAATTCTTTCTAGGATCCTGCATCCAGTTGTTAGTCCAAAAATTCTTTCTATGCATAGGAATAACATATCTTTCATTATTTCTATCAGATCTATTCATATCAAACCTTCTCTCTTCTAGTTGTGCCTTAGTTTTTAGACTAGGATAACATTTATCAAACATACCTAGATCCATACTCTTGAAACACAAATTTCCACTAATCTTACCTCCAGTAGAGCATAAAGCTTCCAGATCTAAAAAATTTCACTATTCTTACCTTTAAAGCTTCCAGATATAAAACTTTTCTCTATTCCTACCTTTATCAGAGCACAAAGCTTCCAAATATTACCTCTTTTCTTCAGATTTGACTTCTCTTCTTAGCACAGAGCTTTATAAGTCAAGTAGAATACTGCGCACTAAGGCAACATATCTACGCACAAAGCTTTCTTTATTTCCTTCAGTTCCCAGCAATCACAGTTTCAGGTCCCGACAATAGAACTATTTGTTGGCACAGGGGTAGACCCAGGGTTCAACACTACAACAACGCACCAACAAAACCCTAACTATCGGCCCTTTTGGCAACACCTGCAAAGCAGATGAAGTCTCACCTGAGGTAGAGGCAGGGGTGGTTGTAGGACTCTAGTGTCTGAAACCTTAGTTGGGACACAGATCTATTATTACAACACCTTAACAAAGCACTTAGCAGTTACAATTCGTTAATATTCAGCCTTAGTTTACAACGTAGCTAAGTCCTAACAATAGATCAACACGGTATTTATACAGATCCTATAGATTCAAGTACTAAGCATACCAACATAGATCATATCTAGCATTTATTCACATTATTCATCACAAAGAATTAACATATCTATCTATCATTTATCTATATCAAAGAACTTAAGAAAGTAAACACATAAACACATCAATACATCACACAAGCATAGAAACACATGATATACATGGTTCACCCCCACCCTGGGGCTACGTCCACCAAATCTCCTTTATTTCTTTCTGTCAGTATTCTACATTTACAGAGTCCTGATATCTTACTATGCAGAGGATAGGATATCTACGCACCTCACTGTTATAGCAAGATTTGCCTCACCGTTTCTATCTTGCACAGAGGGCCTTTTTCCATTTCCCCATGTAGACTTGTCATCCCTTTTTGATGAATCCATAGCTAAAAATACATATTTTTCCACATATACGCGCCCTATCTACTATACAACATGCGTATACGTAAGATGATCCACTACAACCCACGTACATAGGGATTTGTGCCAAAAAATACAAAAATGAAGTCAGGTTTCCATGTCACGAAAATAGATCTCTGATCCTTGGCCTTCCATATATTGGAAATGTTCCAACTCGGCCCTTCAGTTGCATTTTGAAGGCTATAAGAACACAATTCTGAGCTATGGAAAAGAAGAGAAAGCATTCAACTTTGAGAGCAAAGTTACTCTGGAGAAATTACTTCATATTGAGTTTGCATCCCTTTGTCACTCAAGTCTGAACACAGTGTTTAGCCCCCAAGATCTTTCCCTATTGTTGAGAGAACCACATTGTCTCTTTTCTATGAGCTTTCCTTTGGTGGAAGATTGAAGTGGTGGAGGCCCAGTTGGAAGGAACTTGGTTTCTTGGTTTCGAATGTGCCGACATGGGAGTTTGTAATGTTTTCGATTCTGCTGATCATTTATTAATAGAAATACTCCTTTCCCATCCAATTGTTATCGTGGAAATATATGATTATTATCCATGGGAATATTCATAATTTTTATTAATGGATTATTCTATCTAATGTGATAATCCCTTTATATTATCACTATATACTTGCTCTTCTTATTTGTTGAGAACTTGTTGTAGGTACAAAGATTTGGGTCAAAGTACTCAACAACGGAACATCATCGAATGTTGGAACGAGGTAGGATTCTTTCTTATCTTGCTTACAGATTGGTTTATATAGAATATGTTGGAATTGAGTAGATTTATGTAGTCATACCTATCTTTTGTGGTTTACCTCGGCCATAGAGAGTTTTTCCCTAGTAACAGAATTGGCGACTCCGCTGGGGAGAGATCTTCTTTCTAAGGGTTGAAGTACTTTTTCTCCTTGCATTGCTCTTTTTCCTTTGTGTTTCTTATCGTATCACTGCTTAATAGATTCTGTTCACTCTGGGTCTGCGTTTTCATCCTTTTTACCTTTTCCTGGCCTTGTTTTCAAGCCTGTACACACCCTATTTCCTTGACAGTTGCGTACACATGTGTGTTGTCTCACTACGAGCTGTGTATATACGCTTTGTTTCTCTGAATAGTCACGTACACCTTATTTCCTTGCTTGGTTGCTTGGTTTGGTGGTTGATAGGTGGTATTTGATGATTGCTGAGCCTTCTTAGGTCTTTGTAGTGCTTGTTGAGCTTCTCTAGGTTGACAGGAAACCTGTTTGGAGTTGAATTTTTGGGCGTAGTCTTTCTCATCATTTTTCATTTTTTATTTGTCCTTGAACTGGGTTGTTTCTTGGCTTCTTGGTATTCTGCTTGAGTCATTTCATTTATACATAATAGAATTTATATATCAGGATTGCTTTTTAGTCCATGCATTTTCTCTTTAATATATTGTAAATACAAAAAAAATAGCCATTTTACATTGCTTGGCATTTTTGTCTTCTGAATCTTTATCATTAGCTTATTGCATTTAGTGAAAGATTTCATTTTACTTCTGAATTGTAGAGTTGAAATTGAAAATTGAACTATTTTTATACACATATCATTCATTGAAAAATTAAAATTAGACTTTGCATTATGTTTATATATATTTTATTGCAGAGTCATAAATATCATGAGTTTCACTTCCATAGCCTTTTGAGTAATCACGAACAATAAAATTTATGCTTTAAACTAAAATTGATTAGTCACGATTTTATTTTTAGGGTGCACAAACTAGTCTAGGATTTAGTGCCTTGGAATTAGATTTTGTGAGTAAACTTCTCCAAGGCAATTAAATCAACATATGTGTCTGAGACAGGGAGTTGATAAGTCCATTATATAATTGGTAAGATCAGGAGGCTCCGCTCACATCGGAGTTAATCACGAGGTCGCGTGAAGTTAGTTGAATGGATAACCCCCGGATACTCGCCTAGCGTCAGAGATATTTCTGTGCATTTATTCGTATTTGGGGATCTTGCTAGTACCCATACCTCTGTGAGAGGCAGTGCTTTCAAGGTTTCAGGATTTTCTATCCTTCCCTTATAGTAATCCATACTTACGACTGCTCGCCTGTGCATTGGTTATACAATGGTTTATTAGTTGCTTGACGTAGGTATCTCATAGGTTACTTGTAGGGGTTATTCTGCTTGTACCCTGGGTCAGATAGGGGTAATACAACACACAACCTTTATGGAGGATTACCTCTTCAAGGGGATCTGACCGACTGGTTGTTAATCCCACAAGGGCCCCTATAAATGATTATATTACCTCCAAACTTTAGCGGGGAGTCTCAGGTCCCTCTTGGATGAGACATACCTTCTTTAGCGAGGGAGGACACTCAACCACTTTAGCCTATTTGCATGCATATTGGTCATTTTACTTTTGGTATGCTCTTTGAATACTAGTTGGCCTTAGGAGACTTTTTTGGGTTTCATCATCATGGATAGTAGAGTTTCTTTTTCTCCCTCATTTATTGCTACCCACCCCATGATGTCTACTCATTTCATGAGGATGGATCCTTTCACTTTTTACAATGGTATGCATAACTACAACATTTAGTCCATGCCTTGGGTCTCTAGTAATTTTTTTGTTGATAGAATCCTCTCCCTGGCCTGTGTATGTGAATCCTAGCATTGGATTAGAGGGCACCATGGCTCTGATGCCTACTTCTTCGTTTGATATGAGTCATGTCCCCATGGGAGGTTGGAACCTTCCCCCTTATGGATCCAATGTTATCCATGCTCTTCCAAGATCCAATGCTTAGATGGGTGCTTATCCTACTTATTACACCCCATACATATATCTTTCGTCTGCCATGTCGGCTCCTTCGAACACTTTTTCCATGAAAGGTCTGTTGGATTACTGAGAGGGGGGGTGAATCAGTAATAGAGCAATTTAACCATATAATCCAAGTATTATATCAATGAAGCATTATTATCCAATAAATGCAGAGTAAATAAGCAATGAACAAATGAACAATCATACACATACACAGTACACCAGTGTTTTACGTGGAAACCCAAATCGGGAGAAAACCACG